>UELV01081224.1:0-22624 GCA_900490015.1 Megastigmus stigmatizans
TGAATTTTCCGCTTGTTTAGGAACTTCTTTTGGACCATCTTTTGGAGCTTCCTTTGATTTTACAGCTTCTTTATAAAACTTTTCAAAACCTTTAGGTGGTTTTTCACTAAAAAACCTCCACTGCTGTTGAAACTCCTTCACAGTTGATATTCCATGACCATTTTTAAGTAATGACAACTTTCTCCAGACCTATAAAAATATTTATAGAGATAATAAATTGTATGTAAAAAGAACTTTGAACTGAACAATTACATTAAGTGATTTCGAGATTTAGAATAGACATTGCATAAGCTGAGTAATATTCAAAAAGTTAAAACAAACTAAAATTACAAGAAATCAAACCTGTAACAATGACTTCTGATTATATCACCAAAAAGCTGTGTCTCACAACATGATGAAATAGGTTATGTCGATAAGAACAACAAAATAACTCACCTGAAGATGATCTAATCGGCTGAGCAAAAACCTTTCGAACTTGCTCGCCGAAAACAGGAGCTGATGAGCCATCTTTCATTCATAAAATGAGTGTCAAATTAAATGCAGTAAAAATCGGATGGCCCCTCGACGACGATGCACAGGATATACACCTTACCGGCCGCTAACCATTTTTCTAATATACGCTCTGTTTGCAGTTAGGTACGGACACTGCGGGCTGCTTCGCATGCAGCTTCTTGGCTAGCTGTACTCGCAGACCCTCGTGGTAATTCCTATACTATAGTCTATAGTAGTTTATGTATGCGAACTCAAGAGTCAAGACCCAACTCACCCAACTCAACAGCGACACAGCCACACACTCATTAGTCACACGAGTAGCTGCCAGCAAGCGGCTGAGAAACAGAGAAGAGACAGAGCGACAAACAGAGCTCTAATCTCGGTTGCAAATGCAATATTTCGTATGAATTACAAATTTACAATCATTATTTTCTTTCGCAATATTTTGCTTTTTTAAAAACTACGGTTACTCATCTAGATTTTATTTTGGACGTCATCGTTCAGGACAACATTTATCGAATTATCTTTTTTTACGTCTAGTGAGTATATACTTACTACTTAGTATATTAAATCAATTGATTGCACAACGTACTGTAAATTTTGCTTAACTTTTAGAAAATTTTAATTTATTTATACATTTTACTATAGCACTGAAATATTATTTGTAGATTTGTAGATATAAGTATATAGATAAATATTTTGTGACCCATTCTTACACTAAAAACATTTGATGCAATTTGAAAAGTTAAGTATAAGTATATTAACCTAACACAGAGAATTTCATATTTTAATAATGGTGAGTTTATATGATTTATTTATTTCATTATTTGGCAGCTTACTGCTTATAGGTTAAACAAATTCTTAGTATTTTTCTTTTTCGGTTTGAATAAAAATTAGAGCAGAATACTTAAACGATAATCCGATAGTTAAGTAAGTATAGTTGAAAGTCTTTACTTATTTGTGATGTCACACTACTTTAGTACCTACATCTAGGGAAATTTAATAAGTATTGATATCTATACATAGATAAATATAAGATTCAATGCTTTAGTTTCGATTCTTTCTTTCTGCTAGGGCAAAAACCCATTTAAAAACATACAAAAAAATAATATGTTTTTGCAGATTGTCTCAAAAAGAGTTGTAGTATAGGTAAAAAAATCCTAAAATAGTCGCAATGAAAAGAATAATTTTATTTTAAATAGAGATATTTTTATTAAATAATTATAATAGTACTAAAAAATATTATTATTAGTTTTTATAGACTGTATAAAAAAATTAAATCCATTTTATATAGGCAGTATTATAAGTACCACGGTACATATACCCTACTTTTATACTATATGCATATACGTAACTAATTGTAAGTAAGGTCGTCCACAAAATTTGGTTTCTTAAGCGATATAGCGATACTTACTTATAAGCATCTTGTACAATTCGAATAACTTTTTAAATTTTTTAAAAATAACTATACTTACCAAATGCTAATATAGGTAAGTACTTAGTGGAGTTTCTGCAGAGTTTTTATTCGAGCACATCCCGCCCCCTCTCTCCGGCTTAAAATAGTCGATTAAAACCGATTAATTTCGATTAATTTACACAAATGCAGATTCCAATATAATTCAATTGGTTTTAATTGTATCTATATCTGCATTTGTGTAAATAAATGAAAATTAATCGGTTTTAATCGGTCATTTTTAGCAGCCCGCCACGATCTCCCGAATATCCTCACCCTAGGTCCGGTTGTCCAGAACCTCTTTCTGCAGGTAACCTACGGAACAGGATCGACAGAGATAAAGCAGTGAGTTATCTACTCGTGCTTTCAGATGATGCATGTTTCTAAAGATTTTCCACCTATGGTCATAAAAGCCAAGAAGCTAGGGGAAATATGGAGTCCCATCCCACAAAGTTCAGCGCAATAGGAAGTCGCCTGATGGTGTCCCTAAAAAACTTTCCCACGAAACAGCTATTCCCGGCGTGCCTTATTATGACACTCGGATACGGTATACAATCAACCTGAACGTCCTGAATTGTCGTATGAATAATAATTATAGGGAATTATTGCAGCGCCTATAGTTAAGAATGAAAAATAAATAATTCGACATTATAGTAAAAATTCATCATAAATATATATAATCATTTAGCATGTAATACGCTGTAAAAAAAAGGTCCCAGACGAGGTCAGAAAAAATGAGTTCTTTTTAGCAAACCTATATAAAACCTATAATATATCGTCACTTAGAGCATTGCAGAATGTTACATCAGAAAAACTTTACTTCTAAATCGAGTCTTTCAATACTCGTCTCTTTCTACTTACATGTATCAGAATTGCGGAACAATTGTCTCGACACTTTTTTAAACATTTACCGTCAAGAGTAAATAATTGGGTTGATTTCTTTCTTTTTTTTTAATTAAACGTGACACTACCTAACGCAATTCAAATTGTTTAATTTAATATTTTTAAAAGAAAATCCCAAAAGTGACTGCTAAAATAGTGTACTTATTCTTATACTATTTTTCCTCATACCATGCGCTGGTAGGTATGAGCAAAAAGACGTTTAAAATCATTGCAGCAGTTTTTTTCCTGGTTGATTTTACCGATCCACCACTGATCCGATATAAATATAAATTACCGAATATAAATTATATGGAAGTACTTATGCTCCACGCTAATATTGTATAAAATGTTGGTTTTAATCAAATTTACATTACTTTTTCTTAATTTTCTAATTGAAGGGTAAATTTTTTTTTAATCAAATATTTTTTGTACTTACAATAATATCCTGTTGCTACTTTATCCAAAAGCCTTATAAAGTTATAACAGTTTGCACCTATACACTATGATATATCATAAAAGAACTTTAATAGCTAGTCAACAATATAACAAAGGAGGACGCCGGTAACGGCCCATGGTCAAACTTGGCATGAATCCTATAAAATCGACATCAGCACAAAGAATCCTTAAACTCTAAAGTATTTGAAGAAAAAATGTCTTCTCTATGAAGTGGAAAATATAAAAAAAGTGATTTTTTATAATTTTTAATACTAGATGTCGGATGAAATCTTGAGTTTTTCACTCATTTTAACAAAATTGACTTGAATTTTTTTTATATTTCCACGCATTTCCCCCGATTAAATTTTATTCCAATATTAATATTTTGATCAGCTCTAAAGAATAAAAAAATTTTGTACGTTTATTTAGGGTTATTTATTTTCTCCGCATTCGTCGGCTTCCTCCTTTTGTTTTAATTCAATAAAGTATATTTAATTATATAACATTAATTTAGAGCGACATTTTAGTTGATTTAAATAAAAAAAGTTATATAATATTGTTAGATTGTTAGTTGTTATAATATTTTTAGATCTCACGAATTTGAGTAAAAGCAAGAATGGCAAATGAGGAAATGATGACTTATGTAAATTAATAAACAACTAAAGGGTAAACAGTAAAAAAATGTTTTATATTACTTAAATATAGACTTATTTTTTTGTATACAGGATCTTTAAATTGCATTAACAGATTTACTTGTGTTAATTTTTTTTATGACTAGCATTTTCTCTTGCTGTAAATTATGCAATTCTACTTTCATATTTCGAATTTCTGTTTTATTTAGAGTTGAAGTGTCTAGCTTGGACATAAATGCATCTAAAGCATCTTCATCTGAGGTTTCTGTCTCATTATTTTTAGAATTTTTTAAATCTATCAGTCTCTCTAAATCTTTTATACGCTTTTCAATTTCAGAATGCCTGTCAAGCTAAAGAGATTAAAATAGAGTTTTATATTATTCATCATTTTAATTATATAAAATATGTACTCAAATGCTAAGACATACCAACAAACAATTTGATTCAACTTGAGAATTTAATTTTCCAGCAATTTTCATCCTCTGTTGACGTTTTTTTTCTACAATTCCAGTTCTATCTAAAAAATTATCTTCATCGGAGTCATAAAAATCTACTTCTTCCCAATTCTTCGATGTACTCTTTTTTTCTTCTACAATTGAATTATATTAAAACTTAGTATTACAATTAAAATAAAATAATTAATTCTATTAATTGAATAAATTCTGATAATTACCTCGGGCTTGTCGTAAAAAACCATATTTGTTTAAAACTCTGCAAGCCTCTAAAGCACATGCATCAACAGCTTTCATTTTATCTCCAATTACATGAGCTTCAACTCTTTCTTTTGTTCCTGTAGCATCCAATGTTAAGCTATAAAAAATAGCATTAACATTTATTTTCATTATACTTTATTCAAACAATTAGTTTGTAAAGAATCAATACCCACTCAATCCAACAAGAATATCGCCCAAAACCTCTATCCCCTGCATGATATTCTAGATCATATCCTTCCCACTTAAACCATTCTCTCAAAGCTTTCTTCGGATCATCCAAAAATAAATCTTCATCATCACTTTCTAAATTTTCAGAACTTTCTGTCGATCTAGAGTTAACATCAACATCTTCTGCTATTCCCCAATTAATTCCTTTTAATTCATTTTCTTTTTTGAAACTTTCTTCTTGTTCTTTTAATAAGCGTTCCTTTTCCAACCTCATATGTTCCTGTGATTCAAGATTTTTTAATTCTTGTAATTCTGTAGCTGACATTTCGGCTTCATTTTCTTCTTTATCTTTTGATGTTTGTAGAATGTATTTTCTTTGACTACTACCAAAGCTAATCATATAGCTACCACGAATAAGTATGTACGTATATGGTTTTATACGATTTCCATTCAAAAAGGTCCCATGAACACTGTTCAAGTCATAAATGTACATCCCTTTTACATTCTCTAAATCACTTATTTTTCTGTACTGTACTACTGCATGAAACTGAGATACAGTGCCATGTGAACAATAAATGTCACAAGATGATGAATTACCAATAACATGATAATTTTTATATGAAAGATTCAAAGTGTTCAAAATTACACCTGATTTTAGTACTTCTATTTTATATATATCCTCTGGTGTACCACTCCAGGATGGTTCTGTATAAATAAGTTTTTGATCTTTATCATTTTCTATCTCATTTGTTTTTTCATTTTTCTCTAAGTCTACTGCTGTGTGCAAAAGTTTATTTTTAACATTTTTGATATCAGACGATTGTTGTTCTGTATTGAAAAATGCCTTCACTGATCCTTGTAAAACCTTTTTTATTTTAGGAGGATTTTTTTGTATTTTAAAAGGCAATACTTTTTTTTTTACTGCACTCTTTTCATCTTTGTCATCGGCGATCTTATTCAACTGCATTTCTTGAAAGCCTGACATAATTTTGTTCTTTACACTTACAGTTTATTGGATTCTACATATTTTTTCATAGTTCTACACTACCTCTATTTTAACCTCATGAACCAGAAACTTCGGTTCTCGGGTTACATTTATATATTATATTTCGACTTGATGGTTAACAAATTGTTCAATTGTTGATTTCCAGAATTGAACTGTGGATTTATTTTATTTTGCTTTTTATGGTTAGAACTCCGTGATCTATCACTGTCAGCTGTGCACAGTGCATGCACTATGATCGACTATATAATAAGTAACACATTTGGCTGTTTAGTCAGATTAGTGACTACACAGTACACTGCAATACATATATATGTGTGTATAATGTGAGCTGTGTGAGTCAGCTCTCAGCAGTCAGCACTCAGCAGTCAGCTGTGTGCATTGAAATATTTGAAATACAAATAGGTAAGTAGGTACCTACTTTTTTAATCGAGTGAATACGAACTACGAGCTTATGCGGATTCTCAAATCCCTATTCCCGCCGGGCGCCGACATCTACCAATTATAACTTATCGTCACAACGCAATCAGTCAATCTCTTCTCTCACTTCCCCATAGAAATCAGAGCTGAACCCTAGCCTCGGGAATTTAATATAAAGAAGAAAAAAATAAGATAATAAAAAATGCCGCCAAAATAGAACCAACAACAATAACTAAAATAACTACCGGGTGATGGCAGCACAAGAACTCTCCAATTGCCAGTAAAAAAAGAAGAAGAATCTCTTCTCTCATATACAGTGGCAACTGGCAACACCGCAACAGTGGCAACACTGGCAAAGAGGCAACAGGGTCGGCAGAAGTCCTGCTCAGTGCTCACTCCTGCTGCCACACCGTCCAGAATTCAAATTGCCCAGTAATGCCCAGGGCCAGAACCAATCGGCAATCACTAACTATAGTCTATAAAGGTGTATACTAGATGCCTAAGCATAACTGGAAAATGGCCAGCTCGGGCCTCGGACCAACCAATAGCGCGCGCAGCGCACCCTACAAATGCCACCCATTCATGAAGCAAAGTGCAAACATTTAGACGACTAAACTGGTCGTCGGGTTTTCAAAAATGGCGGTGCTGTGCAGGTTTCGTGGTTTCACGAGAAAAATCAAATATCTTCGAGAACCTATGCATTTTAACAATGACATTGTAAATACAACGGTTTCCCATAATCTTTGTACGTATATCGAACAGCCTAAGACTCGAGGAATCTTGAAATTTAGTTTGATTGGAGCCGGTCTTGGAGTTGCCCTGGGTGGAGGTTATGCCTTCAAAAAGATAAACGATGCAAGGAAAAACTTGGCCTTAGAAGGCAGTGAAATAGAAGTCAAACTCTTAAAATATAAGCCCGATGTACAGCCATCTAGAAGGGTATGTACAATTCAATAATTATCATCATTTGTTACTATTTAATAATATTGTTATTGAAAATTTAAAACCTTGTATTAGAAATGTTACTTACGTGCAACTCATATTTTATGAAATAAAAAGTATTTTCTATTTGTGCTTTCCATATTACATAAAATTAAACTAAAAAATAAAATATTCAGAATTAGGAATTCTATAACATGCAATGACTTTTGTAAAACATGTTAAATGATATTAAATGTATGTAAATCATTAATACATAATAAATTAATATTTGGAAAAAAATTTGAATCCATTGATATGTGTAAAATTTAACATATATACATATTTTACTACTATACCCAATAATAAATTTTGTTTAATTATTTCATTAATTTATGCTTCTAGCAAAATGAAACTAAATGTTTACATTATTGGAGCATAGCAAATACTTCTTATTTTTACTTATATAGTGTTTATACATTTCATGACTATAGTCCATAGGTACATTCCATGGCTTCCAGTCATAATTTAAAAGAATATGTAAAAAATAAAAAAAAATTTGAATAATTAACATTAACATTAAGAAATAAATGAATAAGAAATGTTTTTGTCTAACTCTAACAATGTAAATTTAAATTTATTTGGAAAATTGTCAGCAATTGTTAAAAATGTCTATTTTCTATTGATATTTTGCCAGTAGCAAAATATTTCAATTTTCATCCAATATACTGAATTAACTATGGTTATATTAGTATCCTACATTTAGAAGAAAACATTGCATGAAAAAATGCAATAATAGAAAGTAAAAGCACTTATATAATTTTCTTAATAATTATTTAATAACAAAATATAAGATAAAAAATATATGATTTGAAATATTAAAATATAATTTGATCCAAAATATTAAAGATAAAACATTATATTTCAGATTATTTCACCTGTGGATACTACAGGCCTAAAGTTAACACTATTTCAGTATCAGACATGTCCATTTTGTTGTAAGGTAACTATGCAAAATGTTTAAAAAATATTTAGTAAGCACTGTTGAGTTAATATGTTAAATTAAGTATCAATGTTTTAGTTTTCAAAATTTTATTAATTTTGTGTATATTTTACGTTTAAGGTTAGAGTTCTATTAGATTATTATGGAATATCCTACGATGTTGTTGAGGTGGACCCTGTGCTTAGACAAGAGATCAGTTGGTCAAATTATAAAAAGGTGCCTATACTCCTCGCAAAAGTTGATAAGGGATATCAACCACTTAATGACAGTTCTATGATAGTATCAGTTATAGCATCTTTCTTACATGATAAATCACATAAAATAGATGAACTTTCACAGTATTACCCAGTCATCGCAGTGAATGAAAGAAAAGGTGAATTGAAACATGAAGTTGTAAATAAATATTTCCTCATGTATCAAAATTTAGCATCTACAAATAGAAGTTTAAATGATATTGTGTAAGTATAGTTTTAATTATTCTTTTTGAAGTTACTTAAATTAATAAAAGCTTTTTATTTATAAATGAATTTGTTTCTAGTGAAGAAAGGAAATGGAGAAAATGGGCAGATGAAGTTTTTGTGCACACCCTTTCACCAAATGTTTATAGAACATTAGGAGAATCATATCAGACATTTAATTGGTTCTCAGAGGTAAATTATACAAAAAATTTATGAAAAATAAAATAAAAATGATAAAAAAAAATAAATTTATTTAGGTTGGTCATTGGGAAGAATACTTCCCTTCTTGGGAACGAGTGATAATGGTCAACATTGGTGCGTTAGCAATGTGGCTAATTTCAAAAAGACTAAAAAAAAGGCATAATCTGAAAGAAGATGTAAGAGATTCTTTTTATGATGAGATAAATGTTTGGTTAAACCAAATTAAAGCTCGAGGAGGTACTTTTATGGGTGGAGCGAATCCAGATCTGTCCGATCTTGCTGTATATGGAGTATTAAAGTCAATCGAAGGCTGTGAAGCATTTAAGGATGCATTGAAACATACGAAATTAGGAAAATGGTACAATGCGATGAAAGAAAAGGTTGATACTCATGCAGGTAGTATTCACTTGAGCAATTAATAAGATAATGATTGCGACACTAATGAAGAATTTGTACATTTTATTTTATTTATTCACCTTATAAATAATAAATAATTGTTAAAAAAATATATAGTTTTTGGTATAAAAATCTTTTTCATTAAATAGAGCATATCGTTTGCTTATACATTAAAGAAAAACCTTTATTTTGAATATCCGGAGCGACAGCTGTATCACTAGTTTCTGTAGAATCAGTAACAACGTATAATACAAAAGGTTTTGATGAAGCTACAATAAATATTTTTATTTATTATATCTGCAAATTTAAAAATTAAAATTAATACTTTAAAAAGTATTACTCACTAATTTTTGAAGTAAAATTTGTCCCACAAAATCTGTCTACTGGATCTCCAACAAGCATTGCATCAACTTCAGATGGATTTGGAATAATTATATAATCTGTAGTACATGAGACACCAGATGCAGCTACACCAGATGTTGGTAATAATGCTATTAAAAAAGGGTCAACATGAATGATATACAAAAATGCAAAGCAATTAGTGCAATTACAATATATTTTAACACATACTAGCATCACCACTTATTGAAAATGTGTTTGCATCGGTTGCTGACCACCTAAGGCTGCAATAACCAGCTGCCATTCTTATACAAACACCATAATTAAGATCAGCCATTTCTCTTGTACCTATTGTCGCAGTACCTAATGACGCCAAGAGATAATATATTATAAAATTTATTTTTTTTATATCAAACAAAACGGGTTAATTTTTTATGTTTTGAATAGGCTGAGTATGCCGGTGACTAACCGGTCTCCTGTAGTCAACCATTTATGTTGCAATATTTAATTAATAATAAATTAATTTAATATAAATGTATTAAAACTTAATAAAAATGCTATCTTTTTTATATCTATTAATAAAAAGTTCAAAAATCTTAACTTTTCGAATCTTAATAAATGAAAAAGTGATCGATTACCGGATTAGTATAATCAATGGATTTAAGAAGATGTACACACCAGTGGCTAGACGTGGATTCGTTGTTGTTCCATAATTAAAACTCATTACGTTGCCTGTTACTGAAGTATAGTACTGAAGACAACCACTAGGCGCTATAAACAATTAATTTAATACAGAAAATTGGGATCATTTACAGCTCCTTATAATACCTAATATTATTGTATGATTGAAGGACCGGATGAAACAACCCACTAAACGCTTGTAAACGTATACGCGTAAAAAAATTATGTGACCGAATTTTCAAGATAATAAATAAATATCAATATCATTTTCGATATTATCTAAATAACTATATCTACAACTATTATTAGCATTAAAATTTCAAGCTAAAACTAAAATTTGTACCATCATTCAATATATGAAAAGATCCAACATTAAGAAAAAATTAACTGTCCTATTTGACGTAAATGTTCTAAGTTCTAATTTTGAAATAATGGAGTACAATGTTTTACTAGAAGTTAAGAGGGTGTTTACATACATTTTTTAAATCACATCCGAAAATTGGACTTTCCATGTCTGTTTGATATGAGTAAAAACACAAAATGCGACAATCGGACTCTTTGTACAAGCAAAATAGGGATCAGGATATAATTCGAAATTCCCGCATTTAGAGTTTTAACAATGCATTCGCAAATAATGACGGAAAGAGATCATATCGACGAAGATAACAGTCACGCGAGTCGAGATAATCTGAGAAAGTTTAAAAATATCATCACCGTGGCCGTAGCTACTTTTTTGACACTTTATCTTACACTGTAAATTCCAATCAATGGCATTTCTTTATCTACGGTTTCTCACTACCGCAGTAGTGACATTTTTCGTCAAGACATGAAATAATTCCATGGTAGTGACATTTTAGCTACATTTGTTGCAGATCGAGGTTCAAAAAATTAAGTGGTAGTACCTTCCAACCCAATTTCGCTCGTTTTAAAAGTGTAAATTAAGTATTTGCAATGGTTTAGAAGTCAAAAAAATGTTGGTAAACGCCCCTACATGTCGTGGACATCAATAATAACAATTTCTTTGCAAATCACCCATATACTTTTACTACCTTTACTTAACGCGATGAATAATATTGGTTAAAGTTCTTTATTTAAATTTAAGACGCTGTAAAAAAGAATATTAATACAAACAACCAGTTATATTTAACACGAGTTTAACATCCACCTGTTTGTAAACTATAGTACATTATCTATGCATTTATATGTTATAATCATTTGAGAATTGTATTATTTTGCAATATATAATGTTTATTGAAGAAAATAGCTTGCAACAATGAAATATAGGTAAAAACTATATAAGTCTAATTATTATGACTTGACATGATTATTATTATATATTACGATATAAATTTTAATACGTACCACGCCATGGGGAGTCACATGCAATTTGTTGTATTCTTATGTTCCAACGACGTTTAAAAGCATATTCCGTGCTAGCGTCAATAGATATTGTAATTGGACTCGATCCATCAAAATCCACATAAACTGAAATCAGAATTTGGATCCTAGTTTTAATATTTTCAACAACCTTACACATGTACATTGCATTATTACACGTATTTAAATTGATTTCCGTACTTTTAAAAATAACTTTGCGCGTTTCGTTATAACTCCAATAAATTAGTTGTTTCTCTATTTCTTTTTTCCAAACTATTATCAATCGCACGCTGACTTTACAGTCAGACTTTATACAAGTCAAGCCCGAATTGACTCCCCATCATCAGAATAAGTTGTAATTTTTAATTTTTTTCAAAATGATTTCAAAAATATTTGTGAAAAAGTACTTGGATAAAGTAAGATAAAACGTACCTTTTTGAAAGTGGTTACGTTGTAATTTTTGGACTTTACTTTGACCTATTCGGTTAATTAATAATTTTTGACTAATTAAATGAATTCAATGTTAATGAATTGAAATAATTAATTATTATGCTGCAATAAAATATTTAGTTTTCAATAAAATAGTGAATATTATAACCATCGGTAGGATTGCATCTATTTACTTATACTAATTATAAATAATATACAAACCATGTTGATCGGTATTTTCGCCACAAATTCTTGGAACTCGGGATGCACCTCCAGAAATCGATAATAAATCAAAATCACACACTCCTTCAGATGTAGGTTGAGCCAGAGATAAATCTAAGAAATCTAATCGTAACTGAAATCAAATTAGTTACGTATGTGTAAAATTCACAATGTACAATTTCATACTTTTTCATTTTTATTCAGATCGGCTATTTATCCATGCATAGAGATTAAATCCACGATATCATACATGAATTTAATTTAAAAGAAATAGAATAAAATAAATATAATTATCTAATATTTTAGCCCCTGCAATGGATATACTGCAATACTACGACTAAAAAATATTAATGTTTGTTTTTCAACTTTTATAATATAATTTCACTTTTTAGAGTGCACAATTCTAGATTTTCCTTTAATTCGTAATGAATATAATTTTGTACCGTAATACGTTAAAATACGTTTATTCAATTATTTACGAGTTCTTTATTTAGATAGATGAAGGAAAAATATATATTATAAAGTTCATTTTTAATATTAAGATGTTTATATTTTATATTTTATTAAATGTCACGATACCAGAATGGTAAAATATACATACCTGACATATACCGGAGTTACACCTTTGAACTGTTATTACGCAGCGCTCTCCGCCATCGTAGGTTGTTGGGTAGTTAGGATTAGTAAAATAAGTATTATTTACGCTCGTCGTAGTCCCGCAGGATTTTTGAACTGTACAACCACAATCAGTACATCAGTATATTTATTTTATTTACCATTGAAGTATAAAAACAGACGAAAGAAGAGCAGAAGTAGAATTTAATGAAAGTTCGAATCGTAAATTCATTACTTTAAGAAGTAGCTAATTTCGTCCATTAATTATTTAACATGCAGACCAATATTAAGATTTGTATTCTGTCAGAATTCAAAATTTGAAATTCTTTACTAAAATTATAGATAGGGTCAATTCTTGAAATGATAAAAGTATGAAAAGGTTGTAAGAGCCAATCCAATTTCCGACTTACATATGCAACAGACTCCGAAGCCATTCGCACAAGAACCAGAAGCAGTTCCTCCTTGTGAAGCACACTCTCTTTTTGTGAAGCACGTCCCATTGAAGCTATTACTTGACGTGCATTGGGAATTAGGAAATCGTACGACGCTGAACAGCGGAAAAACTGCGCAAGAATTACACTTTAATGGAACCACATATTCCACTTCGAAATATTATTAATTTTATTGATGAACATTTTGAATCAATACCCGACATATTTTTACAAGATACAAGTATATACACATAAAGGATTTTTTATAACTTTTAAATTTTTTCTCAATTATAACGAAAATCTCTAAAATGAAGCACAATTACACATCAGGTACATACAATACATAATCTCATTTGATTTTATCACTTATTATTATTATTTTTTACACACTTATTTACTCAAAATGCGTTGCACAAATAAATCTTTAAATATTCAGAAATAATTCTGTGTTATTTTAAGAGGAAATATTTTAAATTTTCCCAATTTTTTAAAAAAAATGTTACCACTAAATTAAAAAAGATTTTAAACGAGATATTATGTACAGTTATTTTCTAATTCATTTTGAAATAATTTGTAATGGCGTTTGAAATTGATATGTTAATTCTCTGTACAATGTAGCAAATTTTTTAAATATTTCAGTAATTAGAGTCAAAAATATCGTACCAAGAAATACATATATTTACATATAAAGAAAGCAAAGTTTGATATTATACATGGATATAGTATATCTATTTGCATATCATTTGTCTGACTAAATTCTGGTTTTGTCTACTTATTGCATATATGTATATTAGTATACTATTCAACTTTATTAAACTTGAATAATTGAGATGTATTGAGATAAAATATGTTATTAAAAAATTTTACCTCGATACATCTGAATTTTCTTACGAAATAAAAAACTGATTTTTTCAAAACATTATTTTCTTCATCAATCGCAAGACAACGTAAGATAAAGTTTTCCGCTCAGGAAAACATATTTGCTATACCTACATGCGCTATTATTTCTC
Source organism: Megastigmus stigmatizans (assembly GCA_900490015.1). Classification (NCBI taxonomy): domain Eukaryota; kingdom Metazoa; phylum Arthropoda; class Insecta; order Hymenoptera; family Megastigmidae; genus Megastigmus; species Megastigmus stigmatizans. The sequence goes on from UELV01081224.1 coordinate 14,279, forward strand.
ATAACGCAAATAAAATATACAGTTTTTGATTATTTTAATTTATCAGTAAAAACAGTTTTTAACATTCTAACTACAACTAAATTTTGAAACTACCCCGAGGGATGCGATGAGATAAAGAAAGAATAAAATGAATTTTGACTATGCATATACAAAAGACTTACAGCGCTTTTGCCGTCGCAAAACTTCATCATCCCTCGGGGTATAATCGAGATCCGTGGGTGAATGCTGACCGGAAGCAACGGTGAGCGTGACAAAGACGACGGCCAGGAGTGCACCGAACATGTCTCAGGAACAAAGTGAACGGGAGTAGATTCTACAATCACTGGAGCCCGGGCCCGGAGATAACGGGAATCATTTGCTTAAACAATCAGGCCAATTAGCGCCTTCTTAAAGAATTTCATGGAATACTAAGTCTCCTGTTGACGTAACTGTTGTATGCCTGTGTGTCGTTATCTGCTGATGAAGTAAGCGAGTAGCACTAAGAGTGATTCATGAAAGGCTAGAATAATTACAAGCGTAGCCTCAATCGTCTATATAACTATTTTTATAAAATATATAGTTCTACAAATAATCTTTTAACAGTTGTCGTGATTTTCGGTAAAAAATTTTTTCAACGTCATTTAATACTTAACGGCTACTTCTATTCCTAAAAAAACCATATAGTACGGTTGAGCTTAAATACTTTGATTTGTTGCGTTATTGGGTGTTCGACAAAATGGACAATGATTGTAACGAAGTAACGCCAATTCGTAGTCATCTGTGTGAAATAACTGAAAAACCGTGTAACTCATTTCATTAAAAATTCACGTGAATTATGCTATATTTAAAAAATGTAATTCTTTTGTTGTAATGTCGATCGTAAATTATTCAAAAAATTTACCTTTAAGCAAGATTTACAGCATGTGACTTGTAAATCAGGTAAGAGATTCCTATAATACCGAGTCGTAAATGGCTTAGGCCATTTTACAATTAATACTGAAGAGGGATCCATACTTTTCAAGACACTGCGTCCAACCGTCACGGTTGAACCACCAACTTTTTCCTACAATTATTCAAATATTTAAATTCTTTTTTCTTTTTCTTTTAAAAGTTACTTTAAAATTTTAAAAACTTTTAAATAAAGTTCAAGAAATATTAATACCTCGTACTGAACTAAACGAGCCATAAATAAATCAGTTTGTGTGGTTGAAACTGTAAACTGATTTTCAGTATCAATCGAATTATCAGTGGATTGAACAGGTTCTTCAATTAATCTTTCTGCTTCCTCATTAGTAATTCCTGATTCAAGTTCAAATTCTACTAATGGTAAAATTTCTACAAAAAAAAAATTATTTTATTAATAATCGTATATGGAGTGAAAAGAAAAAAACTTTAAGTTAGGAAAATGATAAGCATTTGAGCTTAACAAAATTACTAAAAAATGACTAAATATTCCTAATTTTTTGAAGTAATAACTTTTCATAAAAAGGAAACACTTGTATGAACTTTTTTTATAGCTGATTTCATGTTTGAAAGCATATAAAGAATCCGTACTTAATAAATATTCCATAGACGCGCTAAAAATTTGTTTCTCGTTTTATCGACGAGAAAAGAATAATATTTTGTGACTAAATTTGTACACCGGTCGTATTTTACTAACTTACCAAACATAACAAACGAATACTGAAATTTAAGACCGCATTGAGCGCAACTACTACCGGAGGCATTGTTTGCGGGTAGCAACGCATTATATGTTGAACATCTATTGCACAACGGTAATAATTCCTCTGGATCTCTATACGGATATGCTTTTATAGCAATCATCCAAGTTTCGATCTGCGTCAATAGGTGCTTTGGTATTTTCATTCCTCTCAAACGATCGAGTAATTGCATAGCTAATTTATTCGCACCTAACAAACGAGCTTGTTTCACGAGTGCATACATTATTGTCAATTTAGAAACACCTTCTAATTTTATATTTTGGATTTTAGTTAACAAAAACTTTGATATATTAAATAAAGCTTCAGGCATCAAGGCAGTAAATGGTTCTTCCTGTAATTGAATAAAAATAAAAATAGTTAAGATGTTTCAAGGTTTATGGATAAAATGTAGGTCATAGAATACTTCTAAATTGAAAGACTATAAAAAATTATATCTACATACTAAATATTTATATACTTCATGATAAGCGTAATAAATATCAGCTTTATCATAGTATGCCATAAACTGGGCTTTTATTTCTTCCGTACTTTTTGGTAAATCAAGCGTGAGCTGTGATAAAAGCCAGTAAAAATACGACGCATCACGAAATCTTTTTTCTGTAACAGCATTTCTCGCTAAAGTTGTTAAAACTACGATGGACTCTTCTGGCTGTCCAGCCATTTGAAACGCTAAATGATCCCAATTTATAAATTAATATCAATATATTTTAAAGAAGATACAAAAGCGTTAATGAAAGGAAGAATTGTTTTCACCTTTTTGAGCTTCAGAAAATCGTCCAGTCTCTGCAAGCCATCTTGCATAAGGACCATACACTCTTGGCCTCAGTTTGGGATTTCTCTCAGCAAGTTCAAAAGCTTCATGCCACGCTTGAGCATCTACCAATACGTCTGCAACATCTGGATCATCACCTAAACGACTAAATATTTCAGCAGCTCCATGAGTTGCTCCCAACTGTCTAAGTTTTTTTGCAATTATCGTAAGACTATCCCGTTCTGCTTTATCAAGTTGTCTACCAACTTTGATTAACATATCAATCCAACCGTATTCGGATATTATTTTTATAGCCCTTTGTACATCCCCAGCGGACAGAAACATTTCCGCTGCTGCGCGTGGTTCACCCAAACTTTTCGCCCATTCTGCTCTTCTCCTAAGTAAAGTGGTACGATCTTGGCTGTTCCCACTGGCAATAAATTCTTGAGCAATGTCAAACATTCTCAAATCAGAATACATGTCCAGTGCTTGCTGTTGCAAGCCAGCCTTCTGATACAATTTTGCTGCTTCTCGCAATCTACCCATTGCAGCAGCTGCCGTAGCCATACAAGCTTCTCTTCCCCACTCTCCTGATTTGAGTTTCTCTTCAATTTCTGATACTATTTCAACGTAGCGTAGCTTTTTAGTCCTTGCAAATGCTTCATAAGCTATTGTAAATTGTAAATGGTCAAGAGCTGCAACACCTAAAGCAAACCAATCTGAATCTGCAACCCCCAAACAAGCAATAGCATAAGCTTTATCAAACATTTCTGCCTCTAAATATTGATACATTGACGATGATAACGGCATCTAGAAAATAAAAATTGTTTCAATAAAAATTTTAATCCAAATTTTAACATTTTACTTATTATAATAATATTTGAACGATTATAATAAATTTACCTCCATTGTAATTATTGATGACCCATGTAAACAATACATTTTTGAACCATTAAGGCCAACAACAATTCCTGAAAATTTCTGCTTGTATTCATTAAAATTAGCAACTTTAATTGCAAGATAATCTTGTCCAGAAAAGCACATCATATCTTCAAAGGCACTGTTAAAGGAAACACTAGTGACATCTTGAAAATCTTGTAGTTTTTTATCATTATAAATATCAAACACAGAAAGAACTCCATGATCACTAACTACTGCTAGCTTTTCTTTCATTGAACTAACATCAACACATCTTACTGCTCCTTCAACTTTAGCTAAAAGAGCAGGAAACGGATTATCCAAGTAAATCTCCATTACTTGTCCATTTTTTAAGCCAGTTAATAAACGCTCTTGACCTGGTGGACCACCAACAACCTTTATGTAACAAATAGGACCGTCAAGTATCCATTCTCTTTCAACTATTCCAGTAAATGATAAGCTTTGAAGTCGTTTATCCAAATACAGTATTAAGTTATTAGAAGTAACAACAAGAAGACTACATTCTAATGATTGAACTAATTTATCCCTAATTCGATAATGCATATCTTCAGTACTTCCTGATGGTTCATAGATTATTACTCGTTCTGGTAATTGCACAGCCAATCTATCTCGATACACAGCAATTTTTTGGATCTATAATTATGTTTTCACTATTATAACGTATATTTGAATTTTTCTAATAAAAAAAATTCCTTAGGATACTTACAAGATCTTTACACTTAATTCGAACTTTTTGATTTGTAATTAAATGTTGAATTATAACATCAGTCATATTTTCTCTGTATGCGTATCTATCTCTATATAACCCATGAACAATATTCCATGATAACTCCAAGTTGGTTATTGTTCCATCTTGACAACCGATTGCCTAAGAGTAATATTTAGTTTACTTTACCATGAAATTTGTTTTTTGCTACTATACTTACAACATGTGAGGATTCTGGATGCACAGCACAACTCCATGTCCATGAAGAAAATGAACTGCCTATTGCAGCTAACTGAATTCCTTCATGGGATAACAAAAGGCACTGTTTATTACTACCAGAAACAACAATGTATTGACCATTGGGAAAATAAGTAATTCTTAAAGGAATAAAATTCAAAATTCTTTCTCTTCCAATTAATTTTCCACTTATAGTGTAAAATGATATAATACCACTCCATTCACCAATACAAATAATATCTGTGGGATTCTCTCTAAAGTTTAAAAATAAATTTGAAATTAATAAATGATTGCTACATAAAATAAAATTGTAAAATAATTACCTTGCTGGACTCCAAGCTAAAGTCCAAATTGGTGAATCTCCTGAGCGGTCAATTCGCAGTCGTTCTTCTCCACTCTATAAATGTACAATTTTAATTCCAGAACTACAAAAATAAATTTTGTACAGAAATATTAAACTCACTTTATTTCTAATAGATACAAAACCAGCTGCTAAACCAAGGGCCATGTACTGCCCATCCTTAGTCCACGCACAACAATTAACTCTTCCTCCAGATTTGTGTTTCTGGACTGCTTTTTGCTCAGCTGACCATAATGCAATATCAGAAAGAGAGCAGCTAAGTAATTGATGTGATACTGGATTAAATTGCATTGATTGCACTGCTTCATTGTGTCTGTTAAAGAAATTTTTTATTTTTCATTTATATTTATACTGCAAAATAATTCTATAAAAGAAAGTTAAAAATAAGATTCTATTAAAGTATAAAGTATTGTAATATATTTACGAATATTTTAAAATTCCTTCTAATTTATTAGTCCATATAATAACAGTTTTATCTGCACTTCCAGAGGCAAATTTTTTTCCATCTTTTGCATAACATACACAATAAACAACATCTTTATGCCCTGAAACAAGATCAATTTAGCATTATAGTAAACAATATTAATAAATGCAATATTTTTCATGAAATAATACAATACTTTACCTTTTAATAATTGAATTAAAGCACCATCATTACATTCATAAACTAAAACATGCTGTCCAGCAGCAACTATTAACTGAGTTCCACTTGGATTGTAACATAAATCATATATACTGTGGAAAAATAAACTTATATTATTTATAATCAGAATGCATAGAATTAGTGAAAAATATAATTTTTTACAAAAGAGCAATAATTTTATTATAAATATAATTTATCTTAACATCTATTATAGTTCATTACTTACTAATTAATAAAAAGACAACTTCATTGCTTTTCTTACCATTGTTGAGCTTTGTCTTGAACTTTATCAACCCAAGTTACGTGAGTTCTCATATTTATAAAACTTAACTGTTGTTAACTGTCAAAAATCAAAACAAATAAACTCGCGATTGTTAAATAAAATTAGAGAACATTTTATTAGGTATATTCTGGATCTAAAGTCGCGTGGTTCTCAAGTTTGTTTTGACACGCAACTCGTTACCAGGGAAACGCTTTCAAAATGGTGAAGGGCCTGTAGGACGTATAGAAACGTATATATAACCTATACAATGTAAGTATATACAGTATATATTATAGGTAGGATGTGAACATGATCACTTTGAATAGTTTTAAATGCACACTACAGGGTGAAACGAAACCGTTTACATACAATTTTGAGCATCATACACGTGAGTACTTCCGCAGATCGTGAGATCTCTGAGACTTTACCTGCTGCCTTTTAATATTTTCTTAAAATCTTATGCTGCAGTAGTTGGGTATATAATTGTCTTGAAGAATATTGCAATTATTTTTCTTGTGATACAGACACAATTGCAGCCTTCTGTAAATAATTCCTATAAGTATTATTTGTCGAAATGGAAATGTTATTATACCCCTAGCTAGGATGTATACAGTCAGTATATTTGGCACATTTTGGTATACTTTGGCAGAATTAGGAAAAAAACATTTTTAAAAACGCAAAAAAATTTTCTCTAGCTAAAAATACGAGAGACATTAGATCACGAGCATAATTACGTGTAACAAAGTGGTTATAATGTGGTTACAATATTTATAAATTGCAACAATTGTTCATGAAACTGGGAATCATCTAATAGCGAGGTCGGATATTAATAAAATTAGATTCTTTTATTTGACGGAAAAACTGTTTCAACTTCGCGATGTGAACTCATTAACGTGAAATTGGACCTAATTTTTTCTCCATTTTCACCACTGTAACTGGGTGAAAATTCTACAAAAAATTTCAAATACTTGTAGGGTTTGTATGATCAGCTTTAAAATTTCATAATCGGAATTAATGTAGATTTCGATTTCAAAAAATTATATAACCTATTTTTCGAACAAAGTGAGTAAACTCAGAAGATTTGACTAAACCAATATTGTATTATAATTTAAAAAAAGACTTGTCACACTACTCAACTCAATCCCGTCGGAATTTTGCATTTATTATTGGAGCCCAGACTTTTGCAGAATACAATTCTTTTACAATTTCATTAACTCTATTAGAAATCTTGTCCTTTAAGACTTTTTTTATTTTTTAGTCGACTTTGTACGATTTGTTAAAGTCGAAATATTAAAGTTTAAACTACTAATTAAAATTTTCATGCTGTTACATATATGTTTACACTCAAAATGATTTTTCATATTTGAAGATTCGTGTATCTCTGCGTCTAAGTATATAATGAATGTAATCGGGAATCTCCGATGAGAGTTTGAACGGTCATTGGCATGGCTTTTCCAAATTTCTGTAGCCTATAGAATAAGTCTTTTTTTAAATTAAAATTTCGAGGTTGATTCACTCGACACTTTTTAAAGGAACCCGCAGAATTCTTATGGAAAATGGCTTTCGACCAATTTCGCTGAAACTTTGCAGAAAGATAGTTTTTAGCTTGCTAATCCAAAGTTTCAATAGGCGCAAAGTCTGAAGATGTTTGATGTTACAGGTATAGCTATTTTCCTGTGTTGATGATTCAAATATTTTCGGGTTGAACGGGATATCCCATTAAGGTCCGAGGCTTTAAATACTTAAATAATCAAAATAAACAAAAGAGAAAATATGTAAACCTTATTTTTCGGATATACAATGATTCCAATATTTATTATTTTGTCTGTATCTCTGCTCAGTTAGCTTCGGACCCACAAAAATAATTGAAAACTGTCCGACTTTGCGCCTATTGACACTTTTCATAAGCAAGCTAAAAACTATCTTTTTGCAAAGTTTCAGCGAAATTGACCGGAAGCTATTTTCCATAAGAATTCTGCCGAGTCCTTTGAATATCATTCAAATACAGTTGACTTTAATAAACTTCAGTGATTAACAAATGAAACTTTTATTAATTAAAATTGAATGAAACTTGCTGAAGTACTTTATACATATATGTCAACCCTGTAATTTGAGATCCATTATTGGGGATTATCATCATTTTTTGGGAAGGCACACCTAAACCTGATTTAAACTCAAGGAATAAGAGCTCTGGCAATTTAAAAAAATATCGAGTTGCTTAGGCCTAGCTATAGGTATAGTTATGTTAAAATACCGGTCAGTAGAAATAGATGAGCCTAGTAAGACACCTATTATTTATCTATTAATTTATTTTTAACTTTCTCGTCAAGTCAGGGGCTTAAAATTGTCACGATTTTACAGACAGAAAGTGCATAACGCTCATTTACTAAAAAATTGGACCAGACTAAGTAAGCACCTATTGCGTTATCTTAACCCTTAACTGACACACGTCAAAATAATAACATAAATGACACATGGGGTATTTGAAACCACCCAGTGGGCAAAAATGTTTATAACTTTTTTATTTATTAATATTTTCATTTGCAATTTTTTTTACAAGTACCTTAAGGTCTCTACTAAAGGGTGTTTTAGTTCATAAGATCCAAAATTATTGTTTAGATATTGAAAAAAATCGAAATTTGTTTAAAAAACTGAAAATCTATCCCTTTTACTAAAAAATTCATAACTTTTTGAAATTTGAATATTTTCCAATGAAATTTTAATGGCTAACTCGTGAAACTATAACC
>UELV01081225.1:6391-18841 GCA_900490015.1 Megastigmus stigmatizans
AACAGCAACTTTTATTAAATATTAAAAACAGTTGCGACGTTTCGATGGCTTAGTTGACATATACCATCCTCATCAGGCAAAAATTTATTCATTATATAATTTTAAACACACATGTTGAAAGTAATTCGAAGTATCATAAAAGTTTTACGTTAATTAAAGCTTTTAAGTGGATCCCATCGAAACGTCGCAACTGTTTTTAATATTTAATAAAGGTTGCTGATGAAATATATAATTGGTTCTTTGAAGATCGATCTAGCTTTTAACACCATTTAATACTATTAAATCACGTGTATATTTCCTTCTAATTTAGATAGGTTAAATAAATAAGTAGAAGAAAGAAATAAACAAGACACAGAAATAGTCGTTAGTCATAATCGAAGTTGTATTATATCATTAGCAGAGTAAGTGAAGATGGTTAATATAGTGTCGGGGGGATAATGTATTCAATTACATCTTATATGGCGCGAAGGCACAGAACGAAAAATGAAAAAAAAAATGTCGTTTAATGCGTCCGCGCCGTGATAACGTTTGTGCACATGCTTCAAACGTAACACCGTAAAAAAGCTATATATTCGCAGAATATCGTAAAGGCATAATCATTTTTTTTTTCTCATTTCTTTTTTGCTTTTCACATGCACATTCCTCCGCCTTTGACGCGCCACATCGTTTTCTCCCTCTCTCGGTTTCTTTTTTCCACGCCAGATTCGTCGTTCGTTCACGCTGATTTAGCGCCCAAGAGCCAGGCGCAAAAGGTATAAAGGAGAAAAAGAAAAATAAAAGGGGAAAGTGGAGGTAGAAAAGAAAGAAAACTTGGAGGGACTAAAAACTAAACAGAAATATTCCCAGGCCGAGGAATTGGGCTGTCGTGCACATACCGTAATATATATTTCGTGTATAGAGAAAGAAAGAGAGGTGCAGGAATAAAAATAAAAGTAGTAAGTAAGTAGGGCGAAAAATAAAGTAAAAAGGGAAGGTGCGCGTAAGGCTCTCGTGCACTTGAGCCTCCCAATGAAACGTCTCACAGCTGCGTTCGAGGTGCGAAGCTCGCATTCAAGCCAAATTAAATTCCTTCAAGGCGCTCTGCATGATCGTGTCCTTTACGGCGCAAAACACAAGCTTGATGTTTTCCGTGTCTGTTAAAAGGATAGCCGCGATCCCCGGTATGTGTTGCATGCAAAGACAAGTTTGAAAGGGAAAGAAATCATATGTTAGGAACACCATAACCTTGAGAAAATCGTCAACGGTAAAAGGAGGATGCAATCGGTTAAACTCTCGAGCATCGACGCGTATTTATACCTTAATGATTTAGTAAAAAATAAAGATAAAAGAAAAATAAGGAAAAGCATTTTATCTTTCATTCTCCTTTTACCGGTGTCGATGCTATGTTAACATGAATAAGAGTATAATAGTAATAGAAACTCATCGATAATACAAGCTCAATCCAAATGTACGGCTGCGAGGGTTTGACAAACAGAAATGGACAAAGCAAAGTCGATAAAGATATAGAGCAATGCATGCTACAGGCATTAACTAAAAGAGACAGCAGAGGAGGAGGAGGACACCTACCTGTGGCGCACGTAAAATGGGAATAGATAATCTTTTCGCTATCTGGATTGAGGTCGACGAACATCCTCAGGATGAATTCTCTAGCCGCTGTCGCATCTCTTTGGGGTCCTAATGAAGATACAACAACAAACGGCAAGCTTACAGCGTGAGAATCGACTGCTACGTGAGCATTAACTATATATATAGATAGCTTACTCTAACGCAATAGTTTTTCTACCATTATTTTCTATTGTATAATATATATATATATATATATATATGTGTGTGTGTGTGGGCTTTACTTTGTATTACTTTATCAAATGTTCTTAGAAAAAAAAAGAATAGCTGTGCGAAATACGATGAGACATCTACGGAAGTCGTGCGAGTGTAAGTCGCACTCCTCGTAGCTCTTAGTTACGTGATAACGTACGACATTGTACTCATTAAGAATATAGACTATTTGCTACTAGCGGTGCAAGCTTCCAGCGTAAAACAATTAATTCGCAAAAAAAGTCATCAATTTGTCAAAAAATTTAATCTGTTAAGATCTTGAAACAATCTTGTCTATATGCTTAATGAGTTTGGCTGCACAGAGTTACAGTATTTAATCGCTGGAATAAATGACACATTATAAGCGTATTTACTTTTACCATAGATCTTCAAGTATACACGTCACCTCTTCCGCCTCCTAACTGAATTACTTAATTTTGCAGGAAAGGAAAGAAGAAGGTGAGTCGAGGGAAAGTTTACTTAAGACGTTGTACCAAGTTGGGTATTACAGATATAATCCTACCTAATTTACAAACCACTCTAGAGCTTCACAGTCTAGAGCACACACACACACTCGCACACACTATTTACGAATGCAGTTAATAGCGGCAGTAATAAAAGAAGAGAAAAAAATACTGCCGAAACCAGCTCAATTCAGTTTGTGCACGAATTTGCGTCACATCTCGTACAAACAGCGACAGGCGCGGGACACCGCACACGAGAACTCGGTAACTCGTAATCAGCTTGCGATCCCCGGGGCCAAATCGCATTTTCGCGCCGCGCTCTATTATATTTCGTGCACGTCCGCGAGTCCAATCAATCGTTAAATACCTTTGCGTTAAAACAATTAATCGGAATCGGAGAAAATTTTGTGCTTACTATATATGCGGTTTATTAAAGGTCAAATGGATTTTTACCCGTTATCTTTCTTATACGATTTTCCCAGATTAAGTCACACATCTATACAGTTTCTTTTAAGAGAATGTCGGGTATGTCAACGGAACAGATTCAAACTTTATCAAAAAATTTTTTTTGTAAATAATGCAAATACTGATTTGGAGGTGCATATTCCGCTTTTCCCAAAGAATGTGCCCTTGGGTAGAAAATTGCTCTTACTCAAAATCTCACTGAATAAAATAAGGATCTGTAATGTCGGTAATTACACGCTTCAAATATCTATCGGCATACTCTTAATCAAAACGCGTTTTTTAAAATATTTCGTACACAAGCTTAAGAATGTCGCGTAATATCGATGAGGAAATAAGCGCAGGCCTAAGCAAGGTACACGTGTCCGCGGAACAGCAGCGAATGGTCAAGGATAAGTAACTAGCGCGGCGTTCACGACCCGCGGGAATCCGAAATCCAATAGTCTCGAGCCAAGGTCGATCTGATCGCGTTAGAACAAAAAAAAACAATACGTACAGAGCATATTCCAGGAAGGAGGGCGGAAATTCACCGCGCGGAAGCCTCACAAGAGCTAAAGCAGTTAACCGGCTTTATTGTGATTGACGCGTAAACTCGGGACTCTTATGCATTGCGGGATGACCAGTCAGGAAACCGTTTTCATAATCCAAAAAATTACCCCGGGGTTATGCGGAATCGAAGGACGGCCTTAGCCGCACCACCGGCGCTTGTGCAATATACTGAAACGGAGTCGCTTCTGAAACGTCGATGGACGCTTTTCACTCTTGCACTTTCGCTATAAATTCGCTAACATTTTTTCGTACGAAGAGTAAAAAGCCTTTTTAACCTGGGTTATATTAAGCAAAGCATAAAATCACGTCGGTTTCTGAAAAATATCTTTTGGGGTAGTTTGTTTTTTTTTACAAAGCAACTGAGTTTTAGCGATCAAAGTATTACTGGGAACACAATATTTAGCACCTAGCTTAAAGGATAACAACAATAGGCGTCTTATTTTCTCTGACCGATTGTTTAGTTTAACAGACCTGTCGCGGCAGTAAAGTGAGAGTAGCACATACGATCAGGATCAGGATTGCACACGAGATAACCTTTTAAGATGAATTCTCGAGCCGGTTCATGCTGTTGTTTAGGTCCTAAACCATACAACCGATTAATCGGTAATGTCTATTTTCTTTAACGATTGCTCGCACGTGAGAACGATAATTGCACTGTACTTAATTCAAAACTTTGATATCTCTAATACTTTCATGTTTTACGGATTTGGAAGTTCGGCCCTACTGGCAGATTATGTTATACAAAAATTATTTTTAAACGAAAGTTTCGCAAATTTTACAAGTTTCAAAATTTTATAGTACTGAATTAGACTTTTCGTATTTTTTATATGATCAGAAATAATAGGCATATAAATTTACTGCTTTCCAAATCCTCAAAATTTCTAATGAAAAGAAAATGCGGATATTTAAGAGACATGGTATTGTCTTTGTTCATTTAAATTATTTAACTTTGCAATTAAAGTAAGATATGATAATTCTGATAACCACATTATTTTATAAAACGTATAATTAAAAAAAAAACTTTAATTTGGCAAATTATCTTATTTTTTGTCATCACGAATATGTAAAATAATTACTTGAATTAATAAAGAATCTCATTTATGTTTCGGTAAAGATAAATATGATTCTGGAGTATGAACAAAAATAAATGTTAATAGTTTATAAAAAGTTCGTATGTCTGTGGTCTTAAATTCAGTTATAGGCTAGGCGTGAGTATCTAGTGGCGCCATGTACTAGTATCCCCGAGTAACCACGAAAAGTATATCGATATCTGTGCAATGTATAGATATATCAGTTTAGCACTGGGGGACAAAGCTTACAGATTTCGCAGTAGCATGCACCCGGCCTATAACTAATTTGAGAAAAAAAAACCGTTGATGTATAAACCTCTAATTACAATAGCTAAATCGCTTACCATCGTATTCTGGAAAATAATCGACGAGATGTGAATACATGATTTTCTCCTCCAACAGATCTTTTTTATTCAAAAACAGAATGACGGAAGAATGTTGAAACCAGGGATATGTTATGATCGTCTTAAACAGTGCCTTACTTTCTTCCATTCGATTCTGAAAAATAAAACAAATGCCGTTTAGCGCGGTGCATTTTGGTAATAAAATTTACATATGATTTTCTCGTAGTATCGTATTACCTCGTTTTCCGATTCAAAAAGAATTTGATCGTATTCACTTAAAGCTACTAAAAATATAATGGAAGTAACATTTTCGAAACAATGGATCCATTTTCTTCTTTCTGATCTCTGTCCGCCGACGTCTACCATCCTGTAAAATTACAAAGGTCGAAGATTACATGTATTACGGTCAAGTTAACTAAAAACTATATGATATTGCTTTTTTAAATTATTCGCATTTTTTGCTTCGAAATACGAGATATTTAAAAAAGCTTGTATTTTCTAATTTATTTGATCCAAAACCAGTTATATTATTTACACACTTTACATCGAATATAATAAAATGAGTATTAATAAAAAGTCGTTTATAGACATTCACTGAATATATTATAAGAAATTGTAAATCCATACACCAATTAATAGCTAGTCATGCTTTAGATCGTTAGTAACCACAATGAATATAATATAAAAAACAAAAATATTACAAAAAAATACAATAGTTACAGCGTCTTACAAAGCTTGGACCTTTAGGGTACTTTTCATATCCATCCTGAAAACACTCTTCATTATAGCTCCCATTGATCAACATTAGTAAGCATTGATTATGTTCATCAATTTATATTTTTAAAGAAACTTTTCCCGACTTTTAATCTATAAATAACCAATAAATATTTATCAATTTTAAGAAAGTCAATACTATTTAAATATTCAAACTGATGTTCCACTCAATTATTGAATATAATCACCGAATAAAAGTACGAAGTATTACTGTATACGAATGCTCGCAGTATTGAAAGTACCATAGGTATATTTACAGTTTTTACATTGTCTAGGAAATGAAAGAAACACACAACAATCGTGTGACTGCTTTTGCAGGCTTAAAATAAAACTTTTCATAAATCAACATAAGCGAGCGCTTGAATCGAAATTGCAAATTGACTTATAGCCTCGTAGTTGTCAAGAAGAAGAGCCCCGGCGCGGCGGCGCTCAGCATAGCATTGAGAATCGCGAGTCACAAGAAATCTTTGACTTTCTAAAAATTCGACCGCTCGGATACTCAATCAGTACCTAAATACGATGGAGTCCAGATCAAACGGATACTCTAAAATGCCGGTCGTGGGAACTCGAGCTCGTAGAATGTCTTGCTCAGTGGGAAGGAAGTCGGGCTTTTCAATGCGGTCTATATCGCTAATATAACTGTAACACAAACCAAGCGATTGTCTTTCGTAACGCATGCCATGCAAAAGTACATATAAAGTTAAAGGTAATACATATAGAAAAGTTGTAAATAAGTAAAAGAACATAGAGTTCGAGTGAAGATGAAGGTGGCCGAGTCGGACTAGAGACGTGATACGTTGGCGGATGCCAGCTCAATGCTCCGCGCGACGCTTATGTGCAGCAGCAGCTGTAATGTGGACAAGTGTCCAGCCAAGCGAGATTCCATTTGCTCGTGGCGAGATTCTTCTAAATCAAAATAAATAATCTACGGAACGATGCAATCTCGCTTAGCTGGAATTGCGTGCCGGTGCTATTCTAGAGCCTCATTCCGTTTTTCTTAAAATCACCAGCGCGTAATTTATAATCTCTGTACGCGGAATAAGTGATTAAAAAACCAGTAGCCGATCGTTTCGTTGAAATCTTGCCGCGTTCGATCGAATCCATTAACAGCCGAAAATATTTCCCTCTAATCACGGAAAACTTGTACGAAATACTTGACCGAGTGCGCGGAGTAATATCAAAAATTCATCCAGCTAAGTCATGCAAAATTTCAGAGTCAGCGCGGCAACGGAGAAAATGCGGTGAAAAAGAAAGCCGCGTGCGCGGCTACCCAAGAATAGCACACAGGCCCGACTCGATGGCATTTTAGTCATTGATTAGTAAACAGTTAAAATTAAAGCGTCGTGACTCCAGCTGTTTGTATACGTGCACGCGTGCATGCATCGATAGTCCATTGGCAGAGAGAGAGAAAGAGAGAGAGAGGGGGGTGAGAGAGAGAAAGAAAGATATGTATGTACAGATCAGCCCAATATATAAGAGACCCATGCGACTGTGCCGAGCGAAGATTGTGCACCAATATTCATCATTATCATCATCATCATCCACCGCGCTTTTCTTTCGCTCTGCCACGTTGCGACGTACCTAAATCGGATCTCTTCCAAGTCAAAGGGATATTCAATTATACCGGTAGTGGGCACTCTTACACGGAGAATGTCCTGTTCTGTGGGGAGGTAGTTTGGTGCCGCAACTCGATCTATCTCCATCAGGTAACTGTAACATCATTTACTTAATATCCCAGGCACACTAAACTGCACTTTCTTATTATTAATTATTATAAATATAATATGTATAATGAATCAGCTGACAATCGATGGACGACATTTAACTTTAGATTAGTTACTGATTTTTCAGTAGGTTTTACTAGACTGGTATTTAGAGATGAGTCGCATGCTTATTTTGGCTAGACGTCGAGCAAAGAGGTATATAAAAGGAACATGAATTTATATTGATTCTGTTAATACCGAA
Source organism: Megastigmus stigmatizans (assembly GCA_900490015.1). NCBI lineage: Eukaryota > Metazoa > Arthropoda > Insecta > Hymenoptera > Megastigmidae > Megastigmus > Megastigmus stigmatizans. Next base: position 13,835 of record UELV01081225.1, read on the forward strand.
AATTGTAAATTACAAATGAAGTTCCTTTATAGCACTAAATATTGAATAGATTGGACCGAATTGCATTTGATGCAACTTTATCGGCAGAGCTTATAGTAATTACAAAATTTATTTTGGTAATCATATTTTTTTCATACAATTATACTTTTTGTAAGTTGTAAAAGGTGGAATAAAGGAAAAACATTTTTAGCATTTTTCTAAATACAAGTATTATACGTAAGAGATTAAAATTGCATATGTAACCTACTGACCTACACTTAAGGAATAAATACTATTTATTCCTGGAAGAAAAGAAACGATAATATTTTCTCATTTTATTTATTAATTTTGTATAAAAAGTCGAATTTAAAAAAAAAAAAAAATAATGTGATTCAAAATGATTTGAAAAGATGAAAATCATTTTCAGATGAATTGCAACTGTTCGTTATAATGGAACGTTTAGTAAATGTTCGTTTGCATTGATATTTTTACCCGAAAATAATGGTTCTGTTTTAAGTTTCAAGCGAGTTTAAGTAGAGAGAGAAAGAGAGAGAGAGAGAGAGCGAGGCGCCCATCAATAAATCAAGTTTTACGTCCAGATGTACACAGAAGTCAAGATCGTTAGCTTGCGAACGATGAATAATAAAAAGAATCTGGCAATGCCATTAAGTGCAAGCAGCGGACTGCTGGCATCTCTAGAAGTACAGAGTGATAAACCGTAATTCGGATATCGATGCGTTTGAAATTTTAGAGGGATCCGCCTTGTAAAGTAGAACAGTATTCGGCAATTAAATTCGCGATTTGACATTTAAAGAGAAGAAAAATAAATGACATGCGAGAAATAATAGGTCAGCAGTTTATGTTATATTAATTATTGAGAACTATAGTCAATAATGGTAAAGTCGAAATTCAATTAAATATCAATAAGGATAATTTACTGTCGAACTGTAGAATATTTTTGATGCCAAGTTAGGTATAATTATTGCATAAATACCAAAGAAGTCTTAAAATAATAATTAATAGAATGCTCAGTATTATAGAGAATTAATAATTTACTATTTGGCAGAATCCGTCAGCTGGTACTCTCGTCTGCGGTCGTAACATTCTTGGATACCGGCGTCTGCCCAAAGATCCTTTATCGCTTGTACGTAAGGTTCCTCGAATGACGTTACCGTTTCGAAGTCGATGGCTCGCACGAGTTCGGCTTTTTCCTAGAAATAAACGAGAATATGTACATAGAAATATGAGTCTATTGCTCGAAATTGTTCTAAATAAATAAGAACGAATTGATTGATCACCTCGAGCCAAAGGATTTTTCTCATTGCTCGCGAAACGCAACATTCAAATTTTTTTTTGTTTACAATATTTTTTCAACATCGTAATATTTTTTTTCCTCACATCCTTTTTCTCGATCTTAGTAAGTTTAATCTTCTTATATTCATTAAGAGGTGGTCATAAAGTGACTGATAATGTAATGAGAAAAATCCTTTGAATCGAGGTGATCAATCAATTCGTTCTTTATTGAGAATATGAACACGTTGCACGGACACACAGTTATCATAATCACGATATCGTTATTATGAAAACTTTTGTAGATCTACTGATTCAGCTTGATGTATATATTACGTACATTGCACACAATTATTTTGCGTGTGGTTTAATTTTTTCAAATAGTGATACGATTGATTTTATATTTAGCAGGTTATTGGATTGAAACCGTAACAAATACGATTGTGAAACTATTGCATCAGACTTAAAACTAAGGTTATCCCACTTCGTGGCTATCAATACAATAACGAACAAAGTTAATCAAGATCAACTGTAGAGGTTCACGCCTAATGAGGGAGGTATACGGTATCATAAGCCTCCGAAACGTTGCAATATAAAATTAATTAAAATTGAATACGTTTGTTCTTTGACGATCATTTGAGCCTCCAATTTTGAACATAAGAAGATATGCTCAATATTGCCTATATACAATTCTCAAAATACTCATTTGAATTGAATGAGTCCAAATAATTAATATCCTGGTGCATAGCGGATTTTGCATATATAAGAACCATCCTTCACCATGGACCTTATAGATCATAATGCTAAGTATCGAATACTACAATCACTTCCTGCGAATAATTGCGGAACGGTTCGAAAAACGAAAGCCTGGACTATTGCGGGCATCGCAGGCAGTTCCGCGTATACATCGTAAAATCATATTTTATCGATCTCAGTGCGGGCAATCCGCCACGCTTAAAATTATTTTCTGAAAATATAGCACCGCGCGCGCACTCGTCAAATGGACAATACAGAGCATAATGGATCGGTCCCTTTAAACCAACTCGATTGTACGCGTTTTCAATGTCCGACTGATCTGCGTCGCGTCATGTGCAGCCACGTTTATCTCCTCGTATGTCGCAAACTGCGGAATTCATTGAAAAGATTTGCCAAAATTAGAGCTCAAGTGTATATCTGTGTATAATCAACACCATATTTCTGAATTCGCTGCAATAAATGGTTATCTGGAGTATATCGGAACGTCGACTCGGCACGCTTATACACACTCCGCGTCAATGTACGTTGTTTACTCGCTGTAGCCCCGATACTCACTATATTTGAAGACTCCGCGTACTGAATCTTCAGGAGATCCATCGCTCGGATCATGGACTGCATCGCCATGAAGATATTTTGGTACACCAGCTTAATAAACCCCCGTTTATCCTCGTCCGAGTATCCGGAGCCGTGGATAATTCTCATCTGTTTGATAAATGTGGACTTGCCAGATTCACCAGTACCTAGAAAGAGAAAAAAACCTTATGAAAAATTAATTCAACCTGCGCGGCCGAGTGAAAACTTTGGTTATTTCTTTTTTTACTATTTTATTTCTTACTTTCTTTTTCTTTTTCTTTTTCTTTTTTATCAGTCTCGGCATGTTAATAGGTGAATAAATCTCGCGATAAAGAATAGCTTCGCATATTCTCGTCTTCGCGAGTCGTATCACGCGGTAAAAACTCAAACTATCTCTTGCTCTTGGCAAATTGACAACGAAAAAAAGAAAGAAAATAAGATGAAAAAGATAACTTTCTAGTATGTTCATGAGCTATTTTTACGAATATTTATTCGCATTCGTGCGTTTGATATAATGGGTGTGACGACGGGATTGCATAGATCCTTAAATTCTTTGTATTCTGTATTCCCAAATTAAAGTTATTGAGGTAAATTATTACATTTAGTGTACAATTAGAATTGATTGTCGGTTTTAACAGAGACGAAATATTTCGAGTCCATTATACAGTCGGTGACGACGTATTCGTCGAAACTGTTTGATTGCAGTCATAGCTTGATTAAAGGCAAGCTGGGTAACTCCACATTTAAAACTTCCCATTGGCACGGAGCAATTTTTTTAAATACCTAATTAGTCGTAATTTACCTTGCGGACGAAAAATATATGATTTCTAAGTACGAATAGCGAAGAAAAAAGACGTATGAACGCGATGTGAATACTTAATGTAAGCAATGAGAGATTGTCTCGGACTCTAGGGTTAAGTTGGGAAAAAAACATTATCAAACAGTTCGAATACCGAGAAGTGTTCAGCATAAGCATTAGAAATGTTCAATAAATATAAATTAAAATGACTCGTAGGGAAAGTGCGGTTTCGATTCAAGTAGCATAATATATTTCTATTGTCACGTATATTATACTTTTCATTCTCTTTTTCCTGCTGTCTTGCAAAAAGCATTGCAAAAGCATGATCAAAATTGCAACTTGGACTAGCTCATCTCAAATGGCAACGGAAGTGGAAAATTTATGCGTAGAAAATGAAGTTTGCATAAGCGGGAACAACAGATAAAGAGATAAAAAATGAAAAACCTACATGAGGATTTGGTTTTTCCTATTTTCGTATTCAGTACTGAGAGTTACAGAATTAAGTTAATACTTTGCAGCTAATCTCTCTCATGCGAAATTTAAGATTCGAAGAATTTTTTTTTGGGAAAGCACTGAGGTTAATAGAAAAAATTCTCGTACATTGCATAACTCGAAAGTTCAGGGTTTAAGCTACAATAAATGTTCTGAAGAACGCATGTTTATTTATATAGCTCTGAAATTTTGACTACAGTGTTTAAAAGACAAATTTTAAATTATCGGAAACACAGTGCATGTTTGTAATGCTTTATATAAAAATTTACATTATCATCAGTGTCGGAGGAAAATGTCCATTTAGGAAAAAAATGGATTAAATGAAAACCTCTAAAACACACTCTATACACTCTAATGTAAAGTTTTAACGTGTATGAATTTTTTTATCAGAGTTTGCATCAAGCTTTAGCATTTTTGTGGAAAAAGTTAAGCTGAGAAATTGTAATAAGCGTATAAAATTATATTAGGTTTTCTTTTTCATTTAAAGCACAATTTTCATTATTTATAAAATAGTGGTAATTATACGAATAAATTCGTCTGATTACGCTACATGTGCTAAATAATGCATAATTTAAAACCTATATAATTTTCTAACGTAACCTATAGTAATAGCCTGTAATTCTATATATATCGACGAAAAATATGTGGACATATACACAAGTGGAAACAGTCGAATCTCGTTAGACGCACTTCAAAAAATTATGTTCTCTTCATCTTTTCTACTAATTTTTAGATGATTTTTATAGATGATCTCGTTTCACTTTTAACAAATATTTATTTTTATAGTCATTGCCATTCTTTCCAAACGCCGGAAACCTAAATTTAAATAATTAAGTAGTTATTATTTTTTTCGCAAGACGCAGCCGTAGCAGAGGCATTCATGATGCACCGATGATCAAACAAAAGCTAAAGGAAAACAAGGCGCGACTCATCCGTGTATCCTATAAAAAAGTCTCAGTAGGCAGCAGCAGCAGGAGCATCGGGAAATTCGAAAAAGGCGCGCCCACACGCCCACGAGCGGCAGTGCCGCCGACGATAACCAACTTCCGGCCGCAGAAAATTTTTGGCTCGCAGCTCCCCTGGCATTACATATATACGAATGTGTGTGTGTGTGCGTG
>UELV01081226.1:0-11621 GCA_900490015.1 Megastigmus stigmatizans
GCCCTGAATTGTATTTAATTTGCGCGACTTTATTATTTTAGAATTCACCGCAAGGTATAAGTGGACATTACAATCTTTTGAAATTTGCTTAATGCCAATTGCGCTTCAAAATTGCACTGCTTTGGGATGAGATGATTGCGCTGGCTTTGTTTACAACGATTACATCAAATGCATAATAAACGTGACATTCATTTTGTTAAAAAAGATCTGTTCGTATAATATGGTAGTAGACTTGCTAGTACCGAATTATGAATTTATATATATAAATCTACTTCTTTAACTATGAAGTTACATCGAATCCTTGAATCTTTCGTATCGGAGGAAAGAACAATTGTCAACGTAAATTATTTCCATCGTGCATCGCATACTTTACCAACCTCTCTTCAAGACCAAATGAATCAAACTTTTGTATCGCGAATATTTCATTCTCCACACCTGAAATCGTTGCCCCAGTATCTGTCAAACACCTTCAACTTCATTGACATCCTCGTTCAGCAACAATAACTCTGATCCTCACGTTCAATTACTTCGTATCCTCTGGGTCACTTTAAAAAGAGTTGGAACTAATCACACCAGAAACTCCAAGTCACACAAGACAGTACCAGCAAGTGGATACACAAAAGAAAGAAGAGAGATAGAGAGAAGGAGAGACACGACGAAGGATGTGGATAGAAGGTAAAACGGCCCCTTCGAAACACGTCTCGCACGCACGCGATAGAGGGACAATTAGTTTATTCTGGAATTCAGAGCTCGGTGAGAGGGTCTATCTCTCCTTGATATATCGAATATTGGCTCTCGCCCTCTCTCGGATATTCAAATTGACGCCGGCGTCTCAACCCCAGCCCCTATCCAAGCGGATAGTTGTCCTCGAAAGCTGCGCTCGACGAGGCCAATGAAGAAGCCGCCCCGTCATACCTTAGTTCGATCGACGCATTTTACGGATTCCCGAGGGAAAAGCGGAGGGAAATGCGCGAAAGAGAGAATTTCGACATTCCGGCTGATTCTCACCCCGTTCTTTCGCAGTTGCCGTCTTCTGTCTTAGGATCAGATTTCTGATTTTATAGGCGCTGTGGGGGGAAATGAAACGAGGATCGCCTGTGACGCTAAGAGTGGCCTTTTTCGATGATGCTTACTTTCGGCAAGATGAGACGAATCTGCTTTGACGAGAATTTATGAAGCCGATCGGTATTCGCGTAATTTTTAATTCACTTAATCTTGAAGAAGAAATTAATTGAAAACTGAAAAGCACTTTCCATTAATCACGAGTGTTGTCGAACTTAAGGGAAATGTATGATACAATTTCACTTTACACAAAATTAGTAGAGATGGAATATAAGAAATTATATCGTTTAGAGCTTTAAAGTTTATCAATCCTCCCATGTAAAAATAATTTGTATATCCAACATATTGCAAAGACTATTTTCATATATGGGAAATACTTATCCACAGAGCCGGAGCAATGATACTTACACCAAGTATTGGAAAACTATGATCAATATAGATAAGTTTATTTTAAAACATATCGCTCGCATTATATGGGTGACATCAAAATTTAGAAAATTTTTTTTGTGTATTACAACTAATCCATATATTGGCCAAAATTTTCCAGTACATTGTATAAGTATTGCTTCGCCTCTGGGATTATGTATTTCCTATATGATGATCCATACATTGTTATTAATCTGTGCAATATTTTGGCCATATACAGAAATATTTTCACGCGGGTCTATTACTTTATTTTTAGTTTTCAAGATTTTTAATCTAAATACTTGCTGTAATACAACGAGGATTTTTTGTAACATAAAAATAGATCAATCCAAATGTACACATTATGAATCACACACACACAACTCACTAAAACCATTTAATCTTTGCGAATGCTTTACTTTTAATCGCGCACATCGAGCATAATTTTAATCTGTTTTGTGACAACGCGCAAAACACGACTACCGCTTTCCCCGGGATAAAACTCCCTCAAACGTAAGCGAATATATCGCGCGCAGGGCTTCGGGCAGGAGATAGAATGACTGCACTATACACGCGGAACAACAAAGTTGAGGGTGCCGCGGGGCTTAATAAGGAAGCGTCGTGATTGGTTCGATTCGAAAGCTAATAATGCCACTTCCCGGCTAGCACAGAGAAACTCCCTGCTATACTTATCTGTCCTTTTACCATCACTATCGCTTCCTCTCTTTCTATTGCACACTTTTGTTTTTGTTCCTCTCCGTTCGCTTCTCGCGTTTATTTTTTTCCACTTCTTTGAGCTCTATGTCAATTCGTCTCCCTTTTATCTCTCGTTTATTGCGCGTTCTTTTCCTCGCATTTTGACTCTTTTTGCTTTACAATCTCTGCCCTTTTTCTCCCGACCTTATACTTCTCTTAATTTTATTTCTGCTTCGTTGTACCGGCCGTGTTCATCGTTCTAACATTACATTTCTCGATTCAGCTTGTTTGTCCTTTCTTTTGTCCATACCTTTATTGTTCCGCCCAGTTATGAGATAGACTTTAGTCGTTACACGTAAACGGAGAAAAAAGGTATTCTGGAAATAGATGATCAACTCGTTCAAAGGCTCTGCGAATGAATCATGAGTTTCGTTTTATAAAATATATTTTCATATTGCACATCAAAGTAGTTGGTGAAAAATATTCTGTAACATAAATTAAAAAAAACACATTGTAAATATACTTATCATGAAATGAATGAAAATAATTAACATGTACCTTTTTATATAAATAATATAATTTTAACGAATGGTATTGTGTTTCGTCCATTTCAATTTCGTTTAAAGTATCGCATAATAATAGATTTTCCATTGTAAATTATTTTTGCGCTGCCAGAATGAAAGCATGAAGCAAATATACCAGCGCTGGTACAATTATTTTCTCATCTACACACTTTCCACTTACGGGAATTCAGTAAAAAATGTTATAGAAAAACATATCTTCTTACAAATGTCACTCCTACGAAAGCATACGTTTTGCAAAACTATACGATACAGAATCGTCAACGCGCTTTCGTATAACTGCAACGATCGTACTAATGAACCAGCACTCGCTCAAATCCTCTTTAGGCTCCTCTACAAAAGCAGCTCGGTCCTTTTTTCCAATTCTCAATTCCACCATTTTGCGCAGGAATGCACGTATATACATAAGCGCTATCCTCTTTATCTCTTTCATTATTTTCTCCCGCTTCTCCGCCACTGGTTTTCACCGCCGGAATACGGGTGGCACTACTCCCTGTAACCATCGTGCGGTCGTGTGATTAAAATTGAATTTTTTCCCTCACTCGCGAGTAGAAGGGAGAAAAGCTAATTTAAATAGAAGACGAGACGCGGAGACTGAAACAAAGTGCAGAGGAAGAGGGGCAATAAACCGATCGAACGTTGTACCCGTTGTATGTGTGCGCTTCTCACTCTCTATTCCGCGATAAACATGTACGTATGTGCCGCACGTAAAGTTCCTTCTCTATATCCGACTTAATTGTACGAGCGTGAATAAACGTTAAAATTCACGTTTGACTGGACAAGTGTGCAATGCGCAGAATTTTCAAATTCCCCAGTCCGCCCGACGCTTCTTCTTTGTGTCGACCGTTCGTTCTTTGCCTGCACTTGCATAAAGGGCTTGTATTATTGCTTTTATATTGGCTGCGTGCCGATAAGACTCATCTATTTTACTACGGATACTCTAATAAACTATATATCACTCTAAAATAGCAGTTCAACTGGAACGAAGCTGTAAACTTCGAGTAATTCGCGCAAATAACGTAAATATTTGAATTTCCATGCGAATGTTCCTGCAAAATTGTTAAGATAAGTGTTCGATATTACCACTGCACTTTCCCATGCGACAATTTCGAAAATCTTCAAGCCTATAATTGCGCGTCACCTAATTTATCAATCATCGCGACCCACCAAATTACGGCACAAATCCCGTACATAATAAAAAAGGTCAAACTTGTATAATGGGTCGGCGGTGCGAACGCGCAATTTCAGGTGCAACGGACCAGCGCCAGAACGAAGATCGGCCTATATAAACGCGCGTCGCGTGATATTGACTGGCACGGCCTTCCGAAGCATACACAGCCTCTATCTCTCGTGCACCTATACGAGCACACTTCAGAATTGAAAATCGCTCGCTGCAGCTGTTGGCCTCGCTACATTATCGACTCTTCGGTAGTCATTATCATCGCACATAGTCGATGCATCGTGAGGAAGTGGCACATTGTCGGTGCGGAGGTTTGGGTTGATGGGACGAGCTGCAATGCAGCGTTCACTTGGACAGGCCGATGGACGAAACGTATACCGCGTGTCTATGTTTCTGTAATGTCGCTTTAATACATCTCAGCTTTTCCAAGGTTTGCAGAACTAATTTTTTTTATTATTGATAATATCTGTATAAAAAGAATTATTGTATAATGAGAATTAACGATTGCTTAAAAAGAAAAACAGCCTCTGCATAACTTTTATTTGTCTTGTACGATACGATAGAATGTATTGCAGAACTAGAAAAAAATTAAGATTTTCGTATATGTATAATATATAAAGTATATTGAGATATTATTCTCTTGAATAATAATTTATTTCTGTAGTCCAAACACCTTATTAGGCAAAACGATAAGAAAGTTAATTGTCCGTGCAAGATATTCTATCTTGGCTAGAGAGATTCCGGTATTCGCAGCCCTTACAACAAGGATAACACGATTATGCAATAAGTCGATGACCTCTACACAATCGCAAAAACTTCGGTCCATCGTATACGAATAATCAGAAAAACACTCGGAATGGAATTTTCCCTCAAAATACAGCTAATACACATCATTGAACCTACATACATTTATGAATGTACGAGCGAGTATTAGAGTGCGACATCGCAATGAAATCCAAACAGTATCACAGTAACCCAAAGAAAGCGCAGGGAGAGACAGACGCGTCGGTTGAAGCGCGAGAGCGAGAAGACAAAGAACGGAAAAGGCTCTTGAATGCAGCAGCGCACGGCTCGAAGAAACTCGACGGCTGCAGTCGTGTATATGTGTATATTATAAATATATATAAGCAGCCTCCGCCGGTGCTCACCAAGAGAGAAAGAGAGAGGGTATAGCTGCTGCCGCTGCGTCACCCGCTGAACACACACATACATTATTCGCTCCCTAAACGCAACTTGGGCACCCATTAATATTGATGCTTCTGCTCGGTCGCACCATAGAGCCGCCGTCGACGGAGTTCCACAACCCCCCCGCGCAACCATATACCTATGTAGACTCTTGCATAAAGCGGCATGTACATATATACGCGCTTCAGCTGCCTATATTCGCGTCTATATACTGCAGTCTCTCGCTGTGGGACGCAGTCGCGCTTTCTCCCTCTCTATCTCGCGCTTTTCTGCGTGACTAATGTTTGCCGACGAGCATTGGCCTACTTTGACGGAGGCTTCCTCGCGGGGTGCGCTTGCGGTGCTGCTGACTCCTTCGCTCTTTAAAGTCGCCGACTTAAAGAGGAAATCGCGGGATCGCGCTCCAGCTATATATGGCCGCAAGAGTACGAATGGCGTACGGTCTGATCAAGGATTTTTCGTGGTTTCATTAATTTTTATAGCTTTTGGAATTGCTCTGTTGTTTACGAATAGGAAAATGATTCGATATGTTCTGGAAATTTTACGCTAGCTGTATTGATTTCTTATCGATTTCGTTTATACATTGACGATCGTATACGAGTTCTATGTTAAAACAAGAAGAATATGAGTTAGTCAAAAGAGAATTTTCAAAAGATTTGATTACACTCGAAAAAAAAAATATTTGAAGGTGAAGGGATCGTCTTGGCTCTAAAGGATATATTAATCTTGAATATACGCTGCCAAAAGTAATTCCGTTTGAGTCTAGGAGGAAAATCGGATTCAGTCCCGCTTGACTATATCTATGCGCAAAGAGGCAAAAGTAAATCAAATTTTCTTACACTTCAGTCACAATGAATTCTCTTTTCGTTAAATGATTATTTTTACGATAAAAGAAATATAACTACAAAACTGATTACTTTCGACTTAAGAGGAAGCCCGTTCAACATATAGCTACCGACATTGTTTCATACTTTACAGCCGTTTCATACTTTTTTCATTCAATTTTCAATATTTCAACATTTTTCGAGTTGAGTCCATGTCTGTGGACTATAGAGAATATTGGACCGAAGTCGAAAAATGTTGAAATATTGAAAATTGAATGAAAAAAGTATGAAACGGTAAATACCGGTATAACTATATGCTCTACCCGCTTCCACTTCAACAGAATTAAATTTTCACTCTTTTTTGAGCTGTTTACATAAAAGGAAACATTAGCAGCGAATCAAATTACCGTATAAATATGAATTTCACTACATAAAGGAGGATGTCCACGAAGTCGTAGTAAGCAGAGGAACATAAGGGAATGCACAAAACCGGTGTTGTTGCTTAGAACTTCGTCGAAATATGAAACTTAAAAAAAATTAACCTGGGGAAGTGTGGGGATAAATGAAAAGAATAAGGGTAAAGTTTACTAAAGTAAGTCAAAAAATCAAGATTTCGTGCGACAATTAGTAGTGAAAAGTGCAAAAAAATTACTTTCAAGATGCTTACCCAAATTTTGTAAAATGCAAGTCCAGGAGAATTACATATAATAAAAAATAAAATATCTTAGCTATGAGGTATTTTTTATTGGATTAATACAATAATGTTCATAAACTAATGAATAAATTTCTATATTATTTATTCATAAAAATAACATGAATATATTTAATTGAATCCTGTAAAACAATAACAAACTATATAATACATAATATAAACATGTTAACATTTTGAATTCACCTTCTTCTTGGTACACTCATTTATACAGCTTTTTTGTTTACATAGCTGACTTTAATTTTTTACACATTATAAGTATTATAAAAAATTAAAAATTTGCGTTTTAGTTATATTTAATTATCATAAAAAAATTTAATATATAAAAATAATAAAATATGTCAGGGGACGTTACATTTATTTTTTTGCGTATTTTTTATTTGAATTGCAATATTTTAAAAAAAAAATTAACATAGAATTTTAAAGAAGCATTTATACCTGATTATCCGGTACAGCTTTTATTACAAATTATTATATTATAGTAGAGTTATCGTTTGCCGGGGGAGTTACATTAGTAAAGATACGCACCCAATTTTCACATAAATAGATTGTTGTTTATAACCAAATTTTTTTTCACTCTGAACTTTAAAGTACAATGTCTTTTAGTCATCTCATATAATATTAGTGAATAATTAATGTTTATAATGTAATTTATAACATATTGAAGCTTAGTTGTTTTTTTTTTTCAAACAGAATCGTAGAACAAAAATCAATATATATGATGATCGAACATAAAAATTGTGAATTTGTGGTTTTTAATAGAGTAAAACGTCTACTATAAGGAGGTGCATTCATCGAAAATATACAAAGCTTCTTGCTAACCTATAATATTTTTGCTGAATTGAAAATGCCATTTCATGCGCTATGTAACTGCAATAAGAAAGAAAATCATTATTTCGTAATTTTTTATTTTATAATTTTATTCTATCAATACCTATAATCACTTTTTTATTTTTTCGATTTTCCGATGATAAATTGGTCTTTAGGATCTTAATAATATTTATTTTTAGAATCTGTAATAGAAGAAAAATCATCATTTTCATTATTTTTAGGTATAACATACCCCCTTAATCATATTTAATATGACATCGAAATTTTCAATTAACTTGTTAAATGACAAAACTAAATAATATCTGGCAATTTCTAAAAATATATCGTGCATTATGCCACGCGTAATATTTGCTGCAGAGAAATTTTCAGTGAATCCGTGTGATCCGCGGAAGGTAACTCAAATAAATGAGATGGACGGTGAAACGGGTCGACACGAAAATGTACACACAAAAATTTATTCACTTGGCAGCAGATGAACATAAATATTCAATCTCGAATCTACTTACCGTAAAAGGATTTGTTTTATATCTTTAACATACCGTATATTGCTTTCAAACTTTTACTCTTCACACCAAATGAAAAAATAAATTTGAATTGTAACCAACGGTCCTCTTTAGTCAAAAGGAATATTCTGTTCAGGAATTGTTTGACTTTTGATTCTAAAGAATTAATTAAACTCAAAATGATATTAGCTTCTTGAACCCAAAAAATAATCCGATAGATTCAAATAATCGGTCATTAATAAATATTATTCTCCGATCCAAATTAAATTACTTTTCAATTAAAAGGATTAAGACGTACGGAAATTTCTCTAGATCCAAGAAGGTCTATTTTCAGAGTGAATTGAAATTCAGTGACTTTCCATACTTGTCTGCATCTACTTTCATATATAATAAACACATAGCATGTAAACAACAAGACCTTTTTTTAAAAATTTTCCTTTTGAGCAAAGGTTTTTTTTTATGAAAAGTCTTTTTTTACACAATAAGAAATATATAAATTCCTCTTGCAATTTGAATGAAGCAACTGTACGTTTGAATTCTCTTGCATATTCTAAATACATTTCGATATTATTTATACCTAAGCTTTTATTACAAGTGTCCGTATGCTAACACGATACTATTCTTGAATTCCATTCGATTCCATTTATTTAATAGTTGAACTTTAAATTTTCATCTCTTGATCGATACTATAAAAAGACATGTATAAAGTTATAATGCCTCGTTGGATGCGATCCTTCCATTCATTGCTCTCACGGCACAACTGCACACCATAATAAAATCAATATTTGCATATAAGCTTAAAACGACGCTCGAAGCGAAAATAGATAATGAGGCAACGAACGGACAAAAATGAAAAAGAAATAGGCCCTTGAAAAAGAACGTATGCAAAGTAACACCTACCAGGCACATTGCAATGTAAATCTCTTAACAACAAACGTGCACTAAAGTATAAGCAGTGACCAAAAATGCGCGGATAATGTATTCCCGAGGGCTTTGATAGATATTCAGTTCGCGCCGAGGCCGTAAATTGCGATGCGGAGAAAACTCGAATTCAGATTTACGGACTGTTACTGTGAATGTGGACCGGTGGCAAAACTTACAACCGATCTTCTCTGTGGTACTTCGTATTGCGTTGCACGTATATGGATGCATGCGTGTGCAGCCACGAGGAATCAATTTCGCCGATGACTTTTATGGGGCTCGTAGCCGCGGAAATCGCGAATCGCGATTTCCACGAAAGACCCAATGGCTTTTCAACTGTGTTGCAAGTTCGTACGCGTTTAGTTTCTTAACTCGGCCGTTTACTTTATTATTTTAAAGTATCCGGGGAATCACGTTATTCTTGTTTGTTTAGATATTTTAAAATGAGCTAAATTATTCATATTTTTTAAATACTGTAACGTTAGATTGAAAAAGTTAATATACTTCTTGTATTTTTAAAATATTTTGCGGTATGTTGATGTATGAATGGTAGGATATGTATGTAAGTATATTGGAAACTATTTCTAATTGGTTAATATTGGAAATATTCTGATTTAAAGAGAAATAAGCGAGTATATAGTTACCAGCGCTTAAGGTTTCATACTTTGTCATTCAATTTTCAATATTTTAATATTTTACAAATTGAGCCCAATTTTATGTAGTACATACTTTCTATATACTTTCATAATATATAGACGTAAAACATATAGAATTTTTAGTGATGTGTAACGTATTTGAATTCACTGATGAAACTCCTTGATAATAAACATGCTGAAATTGCTCGCTACGCCCGGATCGTAAGTTCACACACATACAGTTACGGCATAAACTTCTTAAGTTTCTTACCTGAAATGCGTTGAAGAACTTCAAAGTCAAATAAATGATTTAAAAATAATTATTTTATAAGGATATAACATTTCATTTTAGACAGGAGCCCACTCATGTTGCTCTAAAGGTATGTATGTACATCAAGGTAAAGCGAAATGAGTTTGATACGAGTACTGAAATAATAGAAATCGAAAATATACTTAATCTTAGTGCAAGTTCACAATAAAAATTTATAACTATCGTAAAAATATGTTATCGCACTGTGTATGGATTGCGAGATGCATTAAACGGTAACGCATATTTAAGTTTATGACATTGTCATGAAGTCTGATAATATAAAATTGAAAGAGTTAGCATTTTATTGGTTCCCAGAAATTAATAAGCTCGTATTTTAATCTACGTTGCAACAATTAAATTAATAGATAAAATCACGGAAGCGTATAAATAGGAAGTCGAAAGGTATATTTGGCAACAGTTTCTTCCAAGAAAAATTTCAACGGGGTTTAAAGTTAAAGTTCGATATAAAAATGAAGTTTCTTGTATTCTTTCTTCTGATGTTGGTGGCTGTGAATGCTCAATGTAAGCAATATAGTTTTTTTTTTCATATATTTTATATTTATTTAAGCACACTGACTAGGAGAGTGTCCCTTCTTTGAGACTTTTGAATATGCTTTCTAACATGAAATTATATGAAAAAAGTCAAAGCGTACGGTCCACCATTTGAATTTTCCGTAGTTATGAGCGATTATACTCCTATTTTGAGAAAATTGAATAAAAGTCCATGCTGCTATTATTATTCATAACGCAGCTTGCGAATACTTTCGCACAATTTTGTACATACAAAGTGTAAGTAGAAAGAAGGAGCTTTAATTTAAGACATGTAGCGAATAAAAATATTGATCTTTTACAAATTTATAGATTGAAAATAGTTACAAAATTGCTGCAAAAAAGTCTTCCAATCAATATCATCTATTTCTTATCATTTTTTGGGGTTATTTGTATTCTTATTTTCAATTTTCTATAACTTTGTGAATAATCAATATTTTTATACACGACATGTCTTCAATTAAAGGTCCTTCTTTTTACTTTCACTCTGCATGAACAAATTTGTGCGAAAGTATTCACAAGCTGCTTTATGAAGAATAATAGTATCATGGATATTTATTTAAATTTAATTTTCTCAAAATACAAGTATAGTCGCTCATAACTACGAAAAATTTAACTCTTGGATCGTACCACTTTGGCTTTTTCAAAATTTGGTATCAGAAAGCATATTCCAAAGTTTTAACCAAATCCGTGACCCAAAGAAGTGTCACTCTCCTAGTGAGAGAAATTCTCTCAGAAAGATTCCAAAAAGGTTCTGACAAGCAACTTATTATTTTAATTGTGGATAGACTTGCAGTTTAGGAAAAGAAATTAGATGATACACTATGCAGTATCAGAACTTCGTATTATTGTGTATATTTACTGCATATTGCTAATATCAATTAAAGAAAATGATATTACTAACATTTACTACAATATTTATAGTTAAAAGAGAACGCGATTAATAAATTTGGCCCAGTTAATGTCGATTGTGCCTGGATAAATTTGCAGGAAATTTCGTAGTAAAATACTTGGCTAATTCACCGATAACAAAAACTACCATACTTTTAGTAAAATCTTTTTCTAAAAATACTTCAGTATAAATTGATATATATGTAATCAAATTTACTAAGTCTATTAATAAATATTATTCTAATTTGTTTGTAATTAGTATAAATGCCGAATTTTACTGTACAATTTAATAAAATTTGGGACCATTATTAATTAGATTTTAGTATCTCTATTATGATT
>UELV01081227.1:0-13053 GCA_900490015.1 Megastigmus stigmatizans
ATTTTGAATTATTGTCATTGCATTTTTCTTATGAAAAAAATTCATAAAGTTGAAAATTTCCAAATTTTTTAACTTTTTTTCGTGAAAAACACGCCATATTTTTTTGCAGGAGTATTTTAACAAAAAATCGGTATCACCATTCGAAAGAACAGCTCAAAATACGTCGGATATGATCTTTTTCAAATTTTTTCAAACCTTTTTTTAGTTGAATATTATTAAAAGAGTTGCACAATAAATTTGAATAAATTTGAATTGTTAATTTTCGGCAGGGATAGAAAAATGATATTCAAATCGATTCCGATTGAAATAGAAATGATATTTAAATCGATTCGATTGAATTTTTTTCAATCAATATTATATAGAAAATCTTTTATCATTTTCAATCGATTTTAATAATTTACATAACAAATATATTTGAATAGTCAAAAGAATTATTAAGAAAAAGAGTTGGGATCGATTGAGATTTTTTTAATCGATTTCAATAGGTCATTTCCAGAAGGGATAGTGCAATAAGGTTTCATACGAAAAATAGTTACTTATAAAAGTATGCAAACACAACATTAAAATTCTTATCGCCTAAATTACTGTTTTCTTTATATTATAAAGGTCTAGTTTAAGCTTTAAAAATTTTTAACACATTTAGTGATTTTTTTTATCAAATCTTTGTGCCGCTTGGTGCCTCATAAGAGTATAATAGGTATGGTATACGTGTTAATTTTTTTTTTTTATTTCATTTTAATTGGCTCAATTATGAAGCTAGGAATAACATTAAATTTTCAGACTTTTTTGACATTTTCAAAATTACTGCCAAAGGCGTCCTTAAAATATTTCCGTTCATACTCGAAATTTGAATTCGGTTCTACTCCATTTTATCTATAGGTATTCCTATTCGTTCGTTTTAATTAGGGCTATTAATATAATATTAAATTAAAATCTTTTATTAATATAAAAGATTTTAAGCCAAAATAATAAAAAATCAACATGAGACTGGAAGTGAACAATATTATAAATATTTTCAGAGAATTCATAGTTTCTAAGAAATTTTGCATTAGCTACTCTCATTGGTCGCTTAGGTCGAATTCGTGCATGCGTCCGGCGAATGCGCAAAGAGCTGCGAATGTAGCTGCGATGCATGCGCTGTGGGTTAGCTGATGTTGGTTCTCATATACTTAGTTCCGACAACATTTTTATGTGCTGTCTAAAAACGTTATTTTTGTGACTGCTGTAGTACGTGTTAAAAAATTGAATATTATAGTAACAAGTCCTACTCGTCGAAAAGTTCCATTTGTGAGTTTTATAAAATTGATTATTTATGGTTGTTAGAAACAGATTTGCAAGGAGTTGCTTAGGTTTGTTTACTGGTTGCGGAATTTTAAAAATGGAGTACTATGACATAACCTATACTTATTAATTATCACATAATTGTAATCATTAATTTTTTCTGAATATGCACTCCCATTTATTGTTGTTATAACTTAGAAGTATTTTTATTAGCCATATTTACGACTTAGAAGTATTTGTGTCTTTAAAAAATTTATTACTGTTGTAATTAATGAGCTCCTAATGTTTACATTTTCAAGAAACATTTTTCTTCATGTTTTGTAAATAACAATGTTAATTTTAGTCACTATCATTTTTATTTAATTGAAGATTTTAAACAAAATACAGCACTATGTGTATATAATATTGATCATTGTTAATACAGTTAAATGGAGATGGATGATGATAATGGGAAGAGAAATCGAGGCAGATCTCGAGGACGTACAAGGGGTAGAGGACGTGGAAGAACCCGAGGTCGTACTAAAAAGGCTGTAAAGGTAAATTGCTATTAATATAAATTATATGTTCAATACATAGTCAGTTATTATTTTTTTCCTCAAATACAACTGAATGTATTAATTTATTTTTCGTTTTAGGTTATTGAAAGCGATGAAGAGGATATGCCTCAAGCAGGTGAGGAAAATGCAATGGATACTAGTGCTAATGAAGCAGAGCCAGCAGAGGATACACCTCAAACTCAACCTGTGCAACAGACACAGCCAGTGCCCCATGTTCAGCAAGTGCAGCCAGTACAAGTGCAACAAATTCAACAAGTTCATCAGCCTATAATAGAACAACAATTTGATTTAGAAGCGGACATTTCACAGTTGGAAGCTCCAACATTTACAACTATTAACAGAGGGCCTCCAGAACCAATGCTTAGACTACGATGGGATCATCGAGTTAATTTAATTGGCGAAAAAGTTTTGAATCCAATGATACATTGCTGTGATAAGTGTTTAAAGCCAATTTTAATATATGGTCGAATGGTGAGAAGAATTTGTTTTATGAACCGCTTATATATATGTAAGGAAAACATATTGTGTGCAATAGTCAGTGAATCAGAAATAATTTAGATAGTTTAGAATTTAAAATAAAACTTAAAATATAAATTAACAGCTCTAATTATAAACTAAACTAATTTTCTTTCATAATTTTAATGCATAATAATGAATAATTAGGTTCATCATATAAAATAATAATAGATTCTTAATGCTACAAATTATGTGTATACTTTCTTTTTTTGCTAAATGCTAAACAGTTTGTGGAGTAAAATTTCTTTTAAAACATTTGTTTTATATTTTTACAGATTCCTTGTAAGCATGTTTTTTGTTTATCATGCGCCAAAAGAGAAGACAAAGTATGTCCTAGATGTATGGAGAAGGTTTCTAGAGTTGAACAAACGGGTCTCGGTACTGTTTTTATGTGTACACACGGAGGAACCAGATACGGTAATGCTGGTTGCCGAAGAACATATCTAAGTCAAAGAGATCTGCAGGTAAATCTAATAATTTTAAAGGACACGAACTATTTTATAATCATTTCAAAATAAATATTTAATAACTATTTTTTAATTATAGGCGCACATAAATCATAGACATGTATCGGCACCACTGCCACAACCAGTACAGAGCATGCAATTAGATGGTCCACTGCCTTATGTCCAGCACTCCAAGGGTTCAGACATGCTCATCGAAGCGCAGCTCATGTCCAAGGGAGGTCCCAATAATCGAATCAAGTCCATGGGCTCAGGTCACATGGTACCGCCCGTCGTTATGGGTAATGATCCACGTGTTAATTCTGTCGGTCAACAGTCCTCGTCCCTAGATCACCGACAGTCCCAACAACATCGGCACTATTCGCAAAATACGACAGCCTCGCAGCAGCAACAGTCGGCCAACGCTCAGATGCGTTCGAATCTCATAACCGTGCCAATTCAGGACACAACTGTTATGAGTTCGCATGATCTGCAGCAGCAACAACAGCAGCAACAGAGCCATCATTATTATCACCCCGATAACCATGTCAACGCAAATTTGACGGCGAGGTGCGTTATTATTGTTTACTTTAGTCATTAGATAAATTTTTAAAACACATACAAGAGGAAATTGTTACGATAAATACATTTAAATCATTTTTTAACGCATTTTACAGACACGTGGTATTATCCAGTCAACCACCTCCTCCACCGCCTCCTCAGGTGAACTACGGCGGCTACAGCGTTAACGTGGGACCGCCACCCCAGGCACAAACACAGCAGTACTACAGCCCGCAACATGCGCACCCAACACAAATGGCCTACGTACCCCAGCAACAACAGTATGCGGTTACTTCGGCACCGAGGTCCGCTTACGTTCAGGACTCGCAGTACGCGCCCCAGCAGCAGCCACCGCCTCCACAGCCGCCCCAACAGCAGCAATGGAGTCAACAACAGTTCTATAGATAAAAGCCAAAAGGACGGCATAAAAATGGACATATTACTTGATAATAGCGTGAAAGTGTAGCGTGGGCGATTCGGATGAACCTATACGAGTCAAAAGTGTGAATTGAGGTGTGACTCTGGTGCTTCAGCTGATTTTTTAGAATGTGCGAACAAACAGAATATTTTGGGAATTTTTAATGTTTGTAGGATAAAATCTATGTTATTTATTTATAGAGTGCAAAGAATCACTGATCAATGAATAATTGCATACTAACCATGTGGAACTTGGTTCTTGGAACTGTAATACAGTTTTACTCCAAAGTTCGTTATGTTTTATAGTGAAATAAATAAGGTAAAAAGTATGAGTAAGCAAATAAAGATGGTTCTTTAAAACTACAATATATATATATACTTTGATAATCACTCATTGAGCATTTATTGAAAAGTGATCTTCATTATTATTTGGACCATGATATAATGTTAGTCAACTATGAACAATAAAAACTCTTAAAACGGTTACTCTAAATAATGAGATCATAGCACATGTAAACGATGAATAGACTGTCGAGTATAATTACCAGGGCCATACTTTAATTCGACACATTCGAACTGCATTCTACACCTTGATTTTCTTAAGAAAGCATCTTTGCTATAATTATTTATAAGGAAATCGATATGAATTGTGTGTATAGAAAAATTACCATATATCAAACAACGAGGAAATTTCATATGAATTTCCAAAGAAAAATTTTAGACTTCATTATGTTATTAAAACATATGTAATTGATTTAATAACAAATGTTTCATTATATATATTTTAGTTTTTTTTTAAATGTTTAATGAGAGAAAAGCTAAACATTTTTTTGCTATTACTATATCTGACTTTTTGAACATTTTATTTTGTAATATATTGATAAAGATAAACTGAATTACAAAAATCACATTTTTATTTAATTTTAAAAATGTGTATGTGAAAAAACATTAATTTATGACAGCATAGAAAGTTTCATATAAAAACCTAATCTTATTTTATGTGGTTTTTCACTTAAATTTTATATGGAGTTGCAGAATAAAATTTAAATGATTTTAGAGCAGAGACTCAAATTGAGTGTGATTTTAATGAATTGTATGTACATAAATATTAATTTTACTGCTCATTATACTATTAACTTTTGAAAGATTATGTCTAATATGTTCAGATATTGTAATATAATAATTTGTAAATTTATTTATTAAAATCTCAGAGCATTTAAAGATTATACATAATTTTTTTTAATTATTACATTGTTTAGTTCAAAACAGTAGCGTCCACGTTCTAACATTTAAAAAATTGTTGATAATGTTAGCAAATGTAACATAATACCTAATGATTAGAAGGATGATTCATGAAAATAATAATAGACAAAATCTTTCAAAAAAGTTATTAAGAATATTAATTCAATTAAAATTGTATAATATTTAATCTAAGTTGCATATCTAAAATCACATTTAATTTGAAAGTTATTTTCATAAGGAAAGCTATCGAAAAATATTTAGAATTTTCTACTGCATTACTGTAAAATTTGAGACAATTATTTGGATTTACTTAGATTATGTAATTATTTAATTTTAGGATGATAAAAGGGTTATAATTAACAAAAGTTTTTGTATGTTTAATGCATCATAAAAATAATAATAAATTTGTATTGATTTACATATAATAAAAAAAAAAATAAATAAAACAGCATGCCAGAATACTTGATTTACATTGCGAAATATTTGATAAGTTAACACAGATCACAATCTTTGATTACATATTCAACCATATTATTAAATATTAACTGTGTTATACCTAATAAAATTTATGATGACATCAAGATTTGTTTATTGCAAGTTAAATAATTTTCTTAACAATTTATATAATTGTCTCAAATTTTCCAGTCAATTGGAAAAATACTCTATAGGTTATTATTAGAAAATATTTAAAAACATAAACATTGGACTTGAATGGTTAAACTGTATTATTTGTGCAACACAGCTCTAATGATAACTAGCATGTTTATGTGAAAACCAATATCTGTTTTTATTTAGGGAATTTTAGAGTCCCATTCCAAATACGCAGTTACTGATCCGCACTTTATTCAGTGAACTTATCAGGAATGCATTCATTGAGAATTCAGTGAGAAAATTGTAAATCTGCAATATAGGTATATGACATCCCCTAACATCTTTTCTAAGCTACTTTGATTGATTATTATTATAATAGTTAATTTTAAATTTATGAAAGTGAATCACTACTTATTTCTCATTTTATATTTCTTAATAAAAAAAGAATATTTTTATGAAAGAATAAAATTAAATGTTACATTCAAAAATAAAACAATCAAAATGCTGATTATTTGTATGATTATCTAATGTACAGCAAGTAATAATAATCATTTTATTGTGTGCAATGATAACTATATCTTTATTTTTTCTTAAAATATAGTGAAAACTGATACTGGAATCATCCAGAAAATGCGTAATGATTGACTTCTGTATTTAACATGGAAAGATTTTTAAGTGAAAGAACAAAAACAAAAGACATTGTGTCACTGTCAGTCAGAATTTTAAAATGAATGAAGTGATGTTGATATATTTTATATTTTTCATCGAATGAAGGTGGGCAAGTCTGCTTTGTGCTTGTACAGCAATAAATAGGATTTTTTAAACTTTATTGGTATAATTTTTTTCTTACCAGAACTTTGTATAAATATTTCAATACCAAGTTTCAAACTTTTTTATAAATCATTAATCTACACTATATTTCTGAGTTCACAAACTTAAAAATATATCACTTTTTTGTTTGTAATATTGACTTTTAGATTGTTTTGTTTTTGTAAAACTACAATAACTTTTCTTTAAAAGTAATTCATAATAGCATGAGCAATGAAAATAGATAATGGGTACCTATAAATAAGCTTTTGAACAAATATTTTCAACCTTTAATTTTATTAAAAAACTTTTCATAATAAGTAAAAAGAATCTTTTTTTAATACATGCATAAGAAGCGTTGAAATTGTATTCAAATTATTAAATATAAATTTATCAATAAAAATATACAGTTTAAGTTTAAAAGATCTTAATGAATAAAATAATAATTTTCAGTTTAAAGTTTTCAAAATGTATAATTTGAAAATTCATCAATTTCTTTATAACAATAATTTTGAGTCATTAGTCTTTATGAAAAAACTATTAACACTTTGAAAAGAAATAAATAAAATAAAATTGAAGTATTACTTGCACATGTTACATTTGAAATCTATAGTAGTATTGTGTTTTACGTAAAATAATTAAAGTTACAACAGTTTCATAAATTAGATTTTTTATAACTCAAGTTGCATTAACCATCACGTATGTACAAAAGTATTATTATTAGCATCATTAATATAATTATAGTAGTGGCTAATATTTATACCTAAGGTGTATCATTTGACAAAGTCCGCTTTTATTGACGGGAATCCATTTCGACTTCGTTATTGTTTAACGCAATTATTTTTATTGCAGAGCATCAAGGGTTGGAAAGCTGCAAATTTAAAAAAAAAAGATATAAAAACTGTTGATGCTTAAGTATTGATTGATAATTTTTAAAATCCTTTTTTTTTTTCAAAACTTATTGTCGATCCTCTTGCTATTTTACAATATGGCGTTGTTCAAATGCGAAGTCAATATGATCTTAAATATTTTAAATATTTAGAGAATTTTTTTCTGATATATACTACACACAAAAATAGGTATTTCTTCATTCAATTTTCGTCCTTTGAATATCGTACAACTTCTTATTTTGTTCTGTACACACTCGTGCTCACTGCTTCATTTGATACTTTACTATCCTTACATCTTGATCCCATGAAAGTGCGTCTAGATACGATTGCAACTTATTCACACAAATTTAAGGTAGCTCTTTGATAATTTTTCATTCCAATCATACATTAAGTTTTAGATTTTACGTAATCTGAAACAAATTATTTACTTTGAAACTATTTATAAATACGTATTTAAAATTTTAAATATGTTGAAATCTGTTTATGAAAAAATTAATTTAATTTCCTTTACAAAATTTTATTTAGCTAATATTTAATTAATTATAACAATATTTAAATCTGCTTTCAAAATATCACTTAGTGTACTTTACTAATTATTGAATGAAAAAAGCATTATTGAAAAAAAACTAACATGAACTATCTTAAATTTTTATTTTATTTTCGATGGCTATACGCAGACGTTTATTCTGTGTTTCCATATTGTTTTATTTCATAGAACGTCGCATCATATATACGCTACAATTATATATGAGATTCGTTTAGATCACGCACGAAGCAGTAGATTAAAAATTTAATAGCTCAATGTTTTAAAATTTGAGTTTATATACAGAATCTGTTGGGGAAGACTAAGCCAATCTAGAAATTATATACTTACATCGATTTTTATTAAGGGAATTTGTATATTTTATACAAAACTAATGCTTTACATTTTGCATTTCTATTTTGATGTATATTTCAATATTTGTGGAAAACTTTATTTATAAATTATTTATAATTCATAAACTATGTCGAATGGTTTAACTGTGTATAATATATTTTTGTTCAAAGTATACATACACCCTTAACATTTATAATCTTTTTGTTATACTATAGTTCATATTTTCATAGTTTAAACAACTTTATACAATTCGTTAAAAAGGTGTGAATGAGCTGCAAATCATAACTGATTGCCTTTACTTTAGACTGACAATCCATCCTAGCATACTTAATTAAATTTTAAGAAAATAAGTTTCGTTGATGCCTTGTTCTTTTTAAAAGCATATTTATAAATTGTGAAAATATAAAATTTAAATTCGAAAAGTTTATAATTGCTTACTGACTTATTTTAAACAATAAATTTAACGTCATAACATTAATAATTCTAATTTTCTTATATATCCACATTCTTCTGCATACCTACATTATGTGAGTTTTTATAGATTTTATATATTTGTTTACAAAAGTGAGACTAATGCACAGCCTCTGAATAAAGTGAATTGAAAATATGTTAAAGCAATGCTTCATAAATACAAATTCATAAAGCATATGTTTTATGAATATAAAAAAATCTAAATTAATGAGAAATAATTCATTTTAAATTCGATAAACCTTACATTGTAAACCGATAACCATTATTCATAAATATAACAAAATGTTTCTCTCTATCACTCTTCCCATACATATTTTTTTTACAAACAAGTTTGGATATTCAGTATAATATGGCATTATATTCAATAAGTCTTTGTTTTCAACCTACTACAATACGAAAAACTTTCTAAACCCCAATTGAAAAATAAAATATTTTTTTGAAATTAAAGCTTTTAGATAGATTTTTAAATGAAGCATATGATAGGAGGAATGATAAAATATAAAATATAAGATGTAAGATATAAAATATAAAATATAAAATATTTATATTTTATATAAGAAAAAACAAAATCTCAAAGTTCAGTCGTCTTACCGAATATTGCCATATATATAAAGATCTGCTCGCTTAGGAACATTTTTTTTAATCTTCGTAAAAAGCTTTCTATTTGTCTCTTTCTCTCTCACTCTTTCACATTCATTCTTTGACAGAAGACTCGTCGGGACTCGTCGGCGAGTCTTTGGCGGAGGATCACGTGCTGCTACTCGTTGAGGGATGATTATGAATATTGACGCTTATTTGCGGTATGAGAGGTGAAGGAAGAGGTTTTGGTATCACAGGTTCTGGTATTTGAACTGAGACAGCCGAGGGTATAGGTGAGTGTTTCTTGCTTCTATCTTGTTGCCACGGCTTTGCATGATCCTTGCTCAGTCTCTCACTTAGAGCTTTCAATGCTATTTGTCTATAAAAGTAATCATTTTGTTAATAAAAAAAGAAAAAAAATTTCACTTTATTCTTTTCTTAGAAGAAAACATGCACGAGTAAATCAACAGGTAGTAAGTAACACATATGTAAAATATTTTAATAGATGTGCTAACCTGCGACGTTCACTGTCATGTGGATCAATACCAGGTAAATTAATGACTAATCCAGGTGGTGCATTGGACATGTCAAACCTACGAACTACTTTTCTGCAAAGACCGATTCTGACAAAGAATCCATGAATTGTATTACTAACAACTGCGATAGGTGGTTGCAACACATTTGGAAAGAAGCTGTAAAAATTTAAGAATTTATACTGTGTTATATAATTTCAATAATTACGTGATTATAATTTTCTTTTTTTTTAATTATGGACTGCATTTATTGTAAACCATTAAAATGAATTCTATCAATAGAAAATAGAACCTTTGTTATTGATAAAAGAAATATTTAGATTTTAAAAAATCATAAATTTTTTAATCAATAACTTTTACCTGGCAAATGTGAAATTGTCAGCCATGTCACCTCTAGAACCATTGTTATGCCTTTGATAAAATCTAAGATACATCCATGAAATCAACAGTCCACTCAGGAACATTGTCGGATGTGTACCTTCTAATAATCCAAGTAGCCAAAGGAGTAAATATACAATCCATACCATAAGAGGAATATTCCTATTTGTTATTTTACCAATTGGTGTTTTGATTAAGATATGATCTGGCATTATTTGCTTAACCGCAACAATGACACCTGTGAAAGTAAATAAATTTTATATTAATTAATTGATCTTATCCAATAAGATACTTTATATAAAGCTCAGCAAGCGATTTTGCTATGAAAATTGGATTTATTTTTTATATTTTAGCTAAAAAAAATTTTAATTTATGCAATCGATGAAATGTTATTCGTAACTGTGCTTTTGAAAATAGCAATCGATATTTTCAAGAACTACACAGAAAAAAGTGTATAAACCTGCAATATATCCTGTCAATCCATGGATATGTATGTCAAAGAGTAAGTCCGTGTCCCCGGTGCACATGTACAGTATCAAATAGAACATGGCTGAAAGAACGGCCACTCCAAAGTTGACAATGGCAAAAAAGGTCATCATTTCCATGGCACCCCAGAGGGGCTCGATGAGCTTTCCGCACAGTCCCACAGTGATCACATCCACACATACCTCCCAGAAATGTATTTCAAGAAAGCAAAAAGTAAAAGCTGTCCATATCCAAAAGGCAGGTGGCAGAAGGTAGCCTGGAGTAACACTGAGCACAAGCACTGCGTTCTCGGAGAAGGACAATCCGTAGGAGAAGAGAACGACGATGCATATGAATTTGACGCTGGTACTGGTGTTGCCAAGCAAGGCGGCGAACTGCTGACGCAGGTACGGGATGTCCCTGCCGAAGCTTTTGATCGCTGCCATGATTTCCTATCGATGGCAGAGTACTACGAGGTACACGACGACGTCAGTTTTTCCCTCTCCCTCCGTTGGCTAAGTGTTTTCTTGGATGGAGAGTCTATCCAAGAGTTTTTTAACCTAACATTTTGTTGGTTCCCCACTTTGGGCTGGCACCTGGCAGGTTTCCGTCGTTTTTGGTGCTTTTGGCGAACTCTGCGGAGGACGCAGGGAAATTAATTTTTCACTTTCTTCGAGACCTGCTTTCCGGATCCTGTTGTCACCTGACGTTCGAGAATCAACGGGATCGGATGAACGAATCGACTTACTACTGGACTGTTTCCACGTACATATATATACGTATACTGTATTACGACTACTTATATATCTATACATGGATATAGATAACTTGATAGAAGTTTCAAAGATGCAACTTGTAAGAGCTGGTGTGGCAGAGCAGCACGCGTTGTAAGCGAGGTCACTTAAGTAACTTTTGTTGAAAATATTTGTGTATTAAAAAAACTATGTTTGTGATCATCTCTCATTTGAATATAGATTTTAACGAAACGTCGAATATTTAAATAAGTTAGTTATGAATTCTCATATAGTTAATCAGCTATCTTAATTCTTCCATAATATCTTCTTTTATGATATATATATATATATACGTATATGACGAAAGAATTTCAGAACGATGAATGTAAAAATGATTCATGAAATAATAATAATGTCAAGCATTAATGATAAGATTTATTACTTTTTTTTAAATAAGCCGGCAAAATTATCTGTTTACGAATATATAGAATCGTAGTTGGCAACATTGTATACATACATTGCACATGTAGGTATATATATATATAAGAGACACACTATAGATAAGTACCTTCAAAATCAAAATGCAACATGCAATGTAAACGCAAATGTGAGAGTGATGCAAGAATATTAATTGATTAAAGATGTACAGGAAAGTTTCAAAATAAATATTTAGTCTTTTATATTTTAACAAATTAGTTGTCTAGGTCATACCTAAAATTGAAAATAGCTGTGGGTATGTATACCTTTCTCAAAACTCTTCTAAAAATTTTATTATGCCTATATATAGATCTATCTATAATTTTATACCAATATTAATTATAAAAGTTTAACAAGCCGAGTGTCAGTTTCTCTGGGATCTGCTTCATATTAGAAAAGATTTATTGTTTTGTAAATTTATATAATCATACGGCTTACTGACACTTCCTGTTAGAAAATTATATATAATTGTATATATATACGTGAGAAATCTTAGCTTCGAAATTATTTTTACAAAAACAGTATATACCCACTACGTATTATAACATATTACTTTTTGCTATATAGAATGAAAATAATGATATTTACAATAATTTACAGTACTTCACCAATAGATAAAATACTAATTAATCGCTTATATCAGCTAACATTTACATCTATTTAGCAAGCGGTTTGAATTCTAATGAAGCTATATTTATACGTGTGCTTTAGTACAGCACACAACTAAATCTTTTGCGTAAAATTTTATCACTGGATATATAAATATTGCTAGTATATACACAAACATTTTTCAGGAATATGTATATGTAAATTCGGATCTTTACATAGAAAGATATGCAAAATGGACACAAAATATGGATATTCCCTTTAGCACTGCAACAACATTTCGCCTGAGGGTTTCTAAAAATCCCCTGCTTTATCAACACTTAAAAAATACGTATATTACCAAGCTATACATTAGTAGACAAAACTCTTTCCCAAAGTACACATTTAGTAAGTAAAATTGCAGTACATCCCTCCAAATTTATAGCCATTCATTAGGTTTTATTTTTCAAAAAACAAGAGAATAGTTATAGCGTCAATGAATTTTCATAAAAAATTTCGTCATATAAGTACTCTCGTTCCCTATTAAATTTTCTAAACAACCATGGCGAGCCCACGGCCATTTCTCCTCGCGTATCGTCCTTCATGATCTCTCTCTCTCTCTCTCTCTCTCTCTCTCTCTCTCTCTCTC
>UELV01081228.1:8478-23495 GCA_900490015.1 Megastigmus stigmatizans
CTAAAACACCCTTTAGTAGAGACCTTAAGGTACTTGTAAAAAAAATTGCAAATGAAAATATTAATAAATAAAATTAATGTCTGAAATACCCCATGTGTCATTTATGTTATTATTTTGACGTGTGTCAGTTAAGGGTTAAAATCAATTTTTAACATTATTAAAACAAAAATTGTCTATTTTCGAAAAAAAAAAATTTCTTGTCCGTGCGTGGGTGTGGGTCGGCGTATGTATAGCCTTCTATAATCTTGGTAATTCGGTAATGAATGAACCAATTTTCCAATATCATTGATTTTCTTTTGTTTTATGGCCAAAAACAAAATTTATGTGTAGTCCACAGAATAATTATGATCAACTTGCAAAATTGTGAAAATATTGAAAATTGAACGAAAAAAGTATGTATAACAACTGTAAATATCAGTAACTATACCCGACCAGCTTCTCTTGAGTTAGGGTCGCATAAATCTCTACCTTATCGTTAGAGTCGGTATTTTTCATTTAACAAAATACACAAAGATAGTCATAAGTTATTGGAAAAAACTTTGCCAGGATCTCGGTAATGATGATGTAAAAATTATTTGATTTTCATTTCATAAAATTCCATTCATATAGTTTACGGAGATTTTTATCTTCGAAATTTTCGGAGACGAATATCTTAATCGTTATATATTTTAATACAATTCAAATTAATGCAAATCAGAAATCTTCGATGCTGGCACAGTCCCTTCATCTTATTCCAGTATAATTCTTATTTTTCGCTTTATTCCAGTATTGGATCTTATAAGCTTTAAAGATTAAATTATTATTGATTAATTTTAAAAAATTAATTCAACATAGAAATTTATAATATGAATAACGAAATTAATATTTTAAATTTAAGCATAATCAGTTAAAAAAAGTTGTAATTTAAAAAATATTATTTTCTATTACTAACAGTAGTGAAACTTTAGTGCAAATACATAGGTAATCATTTGTTACAAATTTTGATTTATAATAGAGAAAGATTTCTATTTTTGGTCGTACTCTAGATGAAAAAAGGAACAATTGAACCGAGTACGAGAGCGTAAAGCATTGCTCGGTAATAAGCTTGTTTGCTATACAGAATTATGGTTATTATGGCTTAATTTATTTATGAAATTACGTATATATTGGAGATATATATTGAAACAAATTATTACATTAGAGGAAGCTAAGTGCAAAAGAATTGGCAGCGTTTTCTTTTTGCAAAGTAGTTTTAAGACTTTCCTAATGTGAGTTATATGAACAATAATAGCAGAATTGATTTTATTTAGTTTACTCTAAATAATTCTATTTTCCGTAATCTGACTTTATAAAGCATATTTCACACTTCCAGCTGCATTTATGAAAAATGAAGGCTAAGACACAAATTTTTAAATTTGTTCATTTCTGATCAGAACAACCCTACTAACAATAATCTCTTTCCTGCAAGACACCCGGTTTTTCACACTCGAATTTTGCTTAAGATTTAACGAAAAAATTATGTAATAACATAAATTCTTGTAAAAGATATTTTAAGAGCTATGTAATACTAATGTGCTATAAAGTTGTATAATGTATAGTAAATAATGTATAATAAAGTTGTATAATGTATAGTAAATAATGTATAATAAAGTTGTATAATGTATAGTAAATTTCAAGTTAAGAAATTCTGTTGAATAGAATTGCACAAAGCTTAATAATTTTTAAAACAATCAATTAGAAATTTATTTTTCATTATTAAATTTTTATAAAAGAAATCTCATCTTAGATTCTATTTACATCTAGTTTATGTATGTGAAAATCAGTTTTAAAGTAGGAATAACACAAAATAAAAATTTCAATATTCCATATTTATTGTTGTATTTATAATTAATTTATATTTTAATCAAAGGCCAAACACATGGTTTCCTTTAATACATAATTCTATTTCCTCCCCCTTGCTAGAAAATTAACGAGTCGAGCTGGTTCTAGGCAGATCGGTTCAGCTAATTTCTAGGCAGAATGTAATCGCAAGCTGCCTAGAAACCCGTTAAGGCTATGTACGTACAGCCGCACAAAACAAGAGAGCGCTGCTCTACTTTTGTTTCGGTGCGTCTTCCGCCTCGTTTTGTGACGTCTGACGTCTCAAAACGGGACAAGAGATACCCCGTACAGCGTACGCGGACCTAAACACTCGTACATTGCTCATTCGTGAGCGTGTACAGAACGAGCCTCTATGATACATGGGTTATGTACGCGAGCAGAAGGTCGATTTTTAAATGTCTTTATGGGACGTTTTTAAACGGATTAATTAACCCCAAATGGACATAATATAGCTTTAAATTATTATTTTTGTATTTTTCAATACAATATTTATTAATAAATATAATAACCATTAATAAAATATATTTTTATATTATTTTAAAAATTAAGTAGAATCCACCCATATTCTACTCTAAAACCGTCGTCAGGCCACGGGTAAGCATATCATGCAAATCTAGCTTCAATCTGGCTGTAATATCGTTAAATTTTCTTGCAAGGCTACGCCACGATAAATCGTGGAATTCAATAATAGTTATAAAAGAAAATTTAAAAAGGATTAAATTTAAACGAAATATAACAAATCTGCAAACTCTTTGTGACCCAAGAATTTGTCATTTAAATGAATACCGTATTACATGTCCTGCCCATACAGACCAATTGTTCATAAAACAGTTTTACCAGTAAGTATGCACCTTAAAATAATTACAGCGTATATATAACGTTGTAAATAGAAAGTGAGCAAATACCAAGCATAGAAGTCGGCAATTAGTTCCGTTTCCGATTAACCCTACAGTAAATTATTGTTTACAGCCCCGTTTGCCTACGGTATATAACACAGCGCATAGCATCACTGGACCCGAGTCACTTTTTCTCCAGCATTTTTTCGCCGCGACGAAGGTACTACATCCTTCGCCCAGCTTCCCGCGATGAAAGCACGTAACTCTGGGTCCCTCAAGATGATGCAAAAAAAATACAGCTTTTCAGCTTGTCGAAGTAGAGAGAGAGAGCGTGGATCGTAAACGAAAGAGGCACGCAGAGGCACGAAGGAGACGCACACGCAGAGCCCCGGGCCTGTCCAGCTCTCATCCTCTCTCACGCAAGGAAAAAAAGAAGGCGCAGCGCAGGAGGTAACCACGATAGTGAGTATATATACACGTATCCTCTGGTAGGAGGAGGCCAGTAAATCACGCCTGGTAATAAGTCAGTCGTATATTAGGTTAGGCCTGCTTTTGCCTTGAATGAACTTTTCCCAGGTTTTTCGTGATGCGTCTATAAGGCAAATTTTGGAGGCCGAGGACCTCGAAGGTCCCTCTTTCCCTCTCTGTGTCGCGGAACAATCGGCTCGACCGATATTGTTGAAACACTGATCGAAGGCTATAGGTGGGGGTGCGCGCGAGGCGCTATGTCCCGACGAGCTCTTATATATATATACCGATGAGAGAAAAGAATACGGAGGGAGAGTTTCACTTCCGCACAAGATATACGATGCTCCGCGCGCTTTTGCTATCGCGAGACGGGACTGAACGAGAGCGAGAGAGAGAGATAGAGAGAGAGCGTGCACATTCGACTTAAAGGGCCAAACACCATAAAATTTTATAGCCGGTAGTGGTTTTGCTGGATTTCCCTCTATATGATTTACGGTCTCGAGATGCACAGAGCGAGCAGACCTGACCCCGACATAGAGAAACTTCTTTCTCCCGCTCTTTTTCCTGCATCTTAGCTACGATCGCTATACGTTAATTTGCGGAACTTTCTGTTTCTGGTACTCGCTATAGGCGCTAGTACTGATGCTCGTTACCAACACCGCTTGTGATTGAGCTAGTTAAGTGATTTTACCTCGTGCAAAGCGCACACATGCTTTACTCGTGATTCGTGATTCTGTGCACACATTTTTATTGTAGATTATACTATGTCACTATTGTAATTATAGAGGACATTTCAACACGTATGATCACTTACACATTTTTAAGGAAATTTATGAATTTCGTATGGACTTCCATACGTAATTCCTATAGCAGGCATATAGATTTCCGTATGAAAATAGTATAGATATCGTATGGATTTCCACGTGGAATTCGTATATAGTCGGCATAGAATCGGTATTGTACTTGTAGAGTACTATTTTAGAACATATGGACACGTACCGACACATTTTATTTTTTTTCTGGAATCGGAATACATTTCCATACAGAATCCGTATTGTTACTTTCAATGGAGACCTTATAAAACTGATTCATTTTATAATACTCAGATTAATTTAATAACATCTTTTACAATTATTTAGTATCTACAACTGTAGATAATTGTAGTTATAAAGTGATGGATAATCATTTTTCTTTTCTTTTAACCAAGTTCATAATTAAATCACGCAGTAAACAAATATTTTTCATGACTGCTATACTCATATTTAAATATCTTCTATAGCGTGAAAATACATTTCTATATAACTTTAAGAAGTTATTTTAAACTTTGCCTCAAAATTCATGATTTTGATTTTCAAGATACTATAAAGTCGTCTATAATTTTCTCCCTAACAGAATCGACCAACGAATCTCAACAATAAATCAAATTGATCGACTCGGTACACTTGTTGAATGCTCTTTGAATGAACAACAGTAAATACTTGTTCAACGGAAATAATTCTTTAAGCTCAATGCAACCGAGATCATATCAAATGCTCGATTCCTAAATCCGTATAAAATCACTGCGTCCTTTGATTCTTTCCAAAGCCAATGATGTGCGATGAGCCGAGAGAAATTTCACCAAGTGAGGGAAAACCTATAGCGTTTCAATTCCTCGTGAGTTTCGGGAATGAACACGCACACACGTACACATTCACAGGCGAGGAAGAAAGATTTTTGGCCTGTCTCGCTGAGTCTGAATAAGAGAAAGAGAAGGCAACGAAAAGGCCAGATGAAAAAAAGAGCGAGCGAGCGAGAATGAGAGGAAAGGAGAAGGAGAGATAAAGAGTCAAAGTTCTTGGAGCATTGGAAGAAGGACCTCGGTCATAAATAACATTGAATGTTGGGCCCCATAAGTCAGGTAGATTCATTCGCCGCACCGATGTATACTCGGACCCATTCTAGCCTGTATATTTGGATGCTGGTGGTTTTCAGAGTCACGCCCCGGGGCAGACTTTCTCTCTCTCTCTCTCTCTCTCTCTCACACACACACTCTCTCTCTCTCTCTCTCTTTCTCCCACTCACTCTCACTGGTTGGGACTCCCAGCTATTACATACCGATATATAAACGCAAAGCGCCCATGACGGAGTTCCACCTCTTATGGGAAAAATAGCTCGATGCAGGTGGAATGTGTATATGTATGTGTTTATGAGTTGAGACATCTCCATACCTAATCTGACTTGCAGCGTGGTTATGCACTCAATTCAGTGGCATATTCGGGTTCTCGACGTGCTGCACCCGGACAATCAATTACCAATGTAATAACAAATTTATAGAAGTCTTGGTGATTGTAAATCAGCCTACTATTATCGGAAAATTTAGGGTTTTCGACCTACCGAGTGAATATTACCATATTAATGCCGCATATTTGGAAGTTGTTCAAAACCGTGCAGTATACAACCGTTCAATCTTATTACTACCAACAATCTGTTGATAGTAATTATTTTATGAAAAAGATTATTGCTTTGTGGAGGAAGAAATATGCGCAAAGGGACTAAATACTTTAGCAGCGTCGTTAATATTTTAATATTTTATCGATATTTTACGTAGGTATTTTTAGAGTCAAACTAAATTGATGTTACTGCATGCATTAACATATTATATAAAATATCATTGTGCTATAAACACTGTTTTTATAAGATAATTAATATTCGTTGCAATTTGCATATCTTTTACTATGATATATACACAGCTGTGTCAATAAATATTTACTATAGCTTTCAGAATTTACAATGTTTTTTAAATATAAATAACAGTTTGACCGTTGTACAATTACTTCCATACCCAAAAATATATATATTAATATTCCAAAGACTTCTGCTTTTATCTATCAAATAATAACATTAAGTTTCGCTGTACTCTACAAAAGCTTCCAACAAAAATTAATCATCGGCGCATTACAATACATTTTCCTCGCATCTGTTCACCTCTAGATCGAAAAGTCGATCGATATGAGTCTACAGTAGCCCTGACTATATATATGTACATATACGTGTACACACGGTGGAGCGTTCCGAGGCAAATCTGCGCAATCTTGAGAGAATTCTCGTGTCGCACCCCGAGCGGAGAGGTACAAACAGAGAGAGAGTGAGGGGCAAACATACACACACACCCCCCGGTAGGCGAGCGATTATACGCTATATATATGAGCGGATTGACCAAAGCGAAAGTGATTTTCTATAGCGTTATATTACGTACAGGGGGAGACTGGAGTGACGATAACATCTAGGCCCTCTAATGCCATTCACTTGTTTTGCACTGCTTTCTCTCTCTCCCTCTCTCTCGCGGCGATAAGGATCTTTATGGGGTTGTTATTATGATTACGGTGACATGCCATCGCGCTTACGTGCGCGATCGTATAAAGAGCGCCGGGGAGCGGTTTGGAGGAAAAGTCTTTTGCTATCGATGATGAGGAGAACTGAAAGCCTTGCGAATCACTTCTACCCCATTTCGTATCGTATAGTGCAAAGATCGTGATTTCTTGATAGAACTTTTTATGTATATGAGAAAAAAATTGTATGTACGGCTATCGTTATTAATGATTAGTATGAGCAACTGCAAAAATAAAAATTTCATTCATCGAAGATTAAGCTGATAAAAATTTATGGTATTCAGAAAACTAGCGATGCATATGGTGCAAATGTCAAAATATATAAATTGCGGCAGTAATAAAGACGATATTGAAAAATATGCATGTAGAATTAATATTTAATTAATTTGTTCGTCTTCTTCGTTTTACACATAAGGATCAATAATGCAACAGAATAAATACTGAACAGAATGGCGGATCGGTCAATATGGTATCAAAATATATATGTGTGTATAATATCTTTGGAATTGAAAAAAAAATTGTAGAGTTTTGAAAAAATATTTTTTACTATAGCAAATAATCTTTCATATAATTAATTACCAATCATCAAAATCTTATGATTTTGAAAATCTTTATAGGTTGTCTTAAGGTAGCTTTATGGGTACTCTCTAGTCAGTAGAGAGATTAAACGAAAAATTGCTTTAAACACTTAAATAAGCGTATTAAAAGAATATCAAAAACTTTTTCTTTAATTTTTATTTAGTTTTAATAGCCTATTCTTTATTATTTTATTAAAATAAAACATTTTTGAAAATAATATTTTTCTGTTCGTTTCTATCGTTTCCTAAATTAACCCGTGAAAACAAGATTTTACTTGCTTTGATAGTAAATATCTTTTAATTTTACACGATAACTTATAATAACTTTTATATTTTTGGAAAGCTGAGATATCGATCTATTAAAATCTAGTTTTTCAATAATGGCTTAGACCGCTATCTATTGAAAAATCTTACACTTCGTATCTCTCGGAGAGTCTGTCTAATAAGGACTAATGTTAAATACCCGTAAATACCTCAACTTTAATTTACAATATTTTTAATTTTTACACGATAACTCGCCTCAATATTTATAAAATATATTCAGTAAATCCTCCTGAATATTTCTACTTAATTATTTTTTATATCTTAGAAAGTCGGATTAACCCTAGAGCTACCTTAAATTGGCCCGTAACATGCGTCTCTGGAATGACGCTTATGTCACACGATGACATTTTGACGCCAGCGTGAAACAATGAGCAGCAGTTGAATAGTTTTCAAAATTTGTCTTTGAAATAATTTTGGAACGTATTTATAACCTTTACAAAGAAGCTCCGACCTTGACCATATTGAATTTTTCGTAAGTTACTTATGGTCAAGTTTGTCACACGATGTCATTCAAGAATTAAAGTAAAAATTTTAAATTTCATGTGCAATCAGCCATAAAATTATTTTCATAAAACTTTTTGTTCTTTTATATTTTCTACACTTATATTTAGAAATTATTTTATAAATATAAAGTCACTTTCATGAAAATTTAATGATAAATACGGCTCGTCTACAACTATTTTCTTTTGCATAATATTATGATTAAAGACGGCGCTTACTAAAACGTATTTTTTATCAAAGTTATATATAACTACCTTTTCAACGTTTCGATAGTACACTGTTAAAGGTATAAACTCAGAAGTAAGTAGAAAGTCTTGTCTAACAGCATAATAGATTATTATTTTACAGCAAGTATAGAATCAACTTAGAACAAACAAACAGACTTTATGTGTTCTAGAAAATATGATTGTGAATAAATAAATTGTATCCCTGAATCTAAAACTCGTGTAATTGTATTAAGTAGATTTTACTTGCTGCAAGTATCTATTGTGTCGTAAGACAAGTACTTTTCTACTTACCACAAGCTTATAAGTTAATCAGTGCATGTACAGGCATTCTAATGTATAGTTATAGTTCAACTACTACAGTAAACTGCATTCAATTGAATGCATAAAAAATATCATCGCTTCTCATTGAAAATTAAGTTGTATGGATGCATTTTGCATTGGAAATTCAATTGCGCAAGATGAAGTCCCCGTGTTTGAAAATAATCATGATTTCTGGAAAAATCGTTACTCGTCATTGTTTATCGCCAATGTATTCTGTCCATTCTCAAAGAAAGCATCAACTAAGACATTCAGTTCCAACCAATTGGTGCTAAAATATACGTATTATTGTCCTGGGCACAAGGGCAACCCCATTATCCGAATCATTGAAAAAGTTGGCTTTCTAGCGGAAATAAGGCGGAACGTAGGGAAGTGAGCATTTGCAGGAGCCGCAGCAGTCGTCCAGCAAGCTGCAAGATGCTCGCTTAGTCTGTCATGTATAGGTCGAAGAATAATGATGAAAAAGAGGAAAGCAGCTCGAGGTCGATCACAACTGCGTATTGCAGGCCTGTAGGATACGCTCGCGCTGTGACGTCTCTACTATATATACCTTTGTCGAAGCCAAACCCTACCCCAAGCATTTGTTTGCCATTTAAGGTCGTTTAGGAGCCCGCGTAAAACCCTACTAACACTAGAGCGAGAGCTCCGGTGGTCTGCTTTTCTCTTCCGATACCGCAGCGTCTCCCTTTACGAGGATTACTTCACTACTTTCCAGCCCGCAGTTGAAACCAATACCAAAGAATTGTTTTTTGTTATTTTTTTTTTTTCGAAAGTCTCTGTTAGTTGTTTTTTACGAGGGACCACGCTGAAGTCCGTTCAAAATTTTATCCTTTAAATTTAGGAAGAGATACACTGCGTATATTTCTTACTAAAGATTTTAAAGATAAATAATTATAGAATTCTGAATTATGCAACAGCTAAAAAAGAGGGATAAAGACTAAGAACAATGTATCAAATCGTAGAAAATAAAATAGAGGAATCACAGGAGCCACCAAAAGATGGTCGTACATTGTATGTGTACAATTATTTATTTAAATGATACTTTTGGAACTTGACAGGTGCTGCAATGCAACTAGCGAAAGAATAATTTTTTACTAAGGGCATGCGTGAAAGCCGGAAAGATGAACTTTGTAGGCTAACTATTATTTTATATCAATTGTTTTTATCATTCATAACATTGGACCGCAATTTTTCTAACATATATAGACAAGAAGTATAATCTACTTCGTGTACTTTCGATCCTTATAAAGCAGAAGCCGTTTCCCGTTTTCCTTCATCGTGTCCAGATATCCTGTGAATTCAAAAAAATGAAACATTTTTCATATTTTCGATTTCTGTAACTCTTTAACTATAACATAACATAAAAAATGAAGTGATATTCCCCACATTTTGAATTTACAGAAAATCTAAATGTGATGGGTAAAAACGGGAAATGAATTTGACTTCGGCATGCAGAGAAACTTTTTTACGCATTTATAGTATTTACTGACAGAAATACAATCTGGAAAGTAGTAAAAAACTTCTAGCTTCACGACATAATATACATTACTCTTATATGAATCAAGTAAAATCTACTTACTTGCAAATAAACAGACTTTATAATATTTTAAAGTAAACGTCCATAAAAAGAATTTGATACTTTACAAAACAGACCTTTTTTCCTGTCAAATATCGAAATGGAATAAAGGAAGCATACATTGCATTGACTTTAATTCATTCCAACAGCTGAACTGGCCATTTAATGATTCTTATTTAACAATAGCTAAAAGAAATTTTTAAAAGTAAAAAATTTATTAGCAAAAAATTATGAAATAAGTAGGTTAATTACTTTGAATTTTAGTGTTAAAATCATCTATCGTAAAAGATATTATATAATAATATAATACACCTTTTGTAATTAATATATATGTCAGAATTCAATTTTGCGCTTGAAACTGAATCGTCAGCGCGCGTGAAATTTGAAAGATAAAAAGCTGCGACACAAATGTCGGGCAGTGAATTGACTTGTTTCACATTCAACCACTGGCGCACAAACACACACACATACAAAGAGTGTAGCACATAAAACACACGCGACTTTTCGGTCAATGTGGCAGAGGATTACATTATAAGTATTTGCTTGTGCCGTCGAGTCCTGTATATAGTATAAGCGCGACATTGCGGTGCAGCGGTCGAGCTTGGGGGCCTTGGAAGTCAAAAGCGGAACGATCCTATATATCCTGCTCAGACGCTCGCACCCCCCGTAGCTCTTGACGAATTCGTTTAGGTCGACACCGGGATTCGCTACGCTTTTTCGTCTATTATCCCATCTAGCGCGTCCAAGTGCGAGTTCCCGTGGTATAGTTCTGGAACTCGGTCTCCTCGGTCCATTCTCCCAAATGCGTCGGTTCGTCCTGTGTGCCGTGGAGCGCTCTACTCCAGTCCTGCAAGCGCGTATAAGGGCTAAAATTGCCTCGAGTAGAAAGTCGGACTAGGCGAGCTTGCGCGCGACCGACTGCCGCGCGCCAAAACCCAGAGACATTGGTCCAGGCGAAAAAGAAGAAAAAGCGAGAGAGAGAGAGAGAGACAGTCGCAGCTTGAGAGCTTCGACCTATTGACAAAATTATTTAGAGGCTTAACCTCTTACCGCCCGCATCCTTTGGAAATATCATAGTCACCCGGTCAGTGGGTGGTATAGGTAAGTATATACTTTCTTCGACGGTATACTTTTGCTCGGGTTCCAGTGCGCGCGAAAGTGCTCTGGAACGAATGAGCTATACTTCCCAAGGTTTTCTATAATCGTTACGAGGGAACTGGTACACTGGGGAACAATTTTTGCAGCTAAATGGCTTCTCTTCTCACAGCTTCGAAAGTTTGCCAATGAATACTGCTGTGGCGGTCGGGATTAATTTTCCCTTCTCGTGTACAAATTGTATGTATGTATATATAAGGGTTAGATGAAAGCCTCGAAACTTTTCGAGTGACGTGTACAAAGGACAAGACTATGCTATGACCTTGTTTTTTCTATTTATATTTTACAAGATACTCGATAATAAAAAGACCATATTTAACCTTTGATACACTGTAACTTATAAAATCTCTAACGCAGGGAATTAAATGCGGCGAATTGATATAAAGCTTTTTCCACTTAAACGGTTCCCCATTTCAAGTGAAAAGCGAAAACCATTAAAAAGCTCTAAAAAGAAAAAGTCAAATTTCTCCACCGCCGACACACATTCTCAAACTTTCACCGAGCGGATAAGCCCTATAAATTGTAGAGTCATCGGTCAAAACTTACGACACGTGCGGTCTCCACATCCACGACGTCTGTTTACGTTTTCCATGAAAAATTGGTCTGTGCTGTAGAGCATCGGCGAATGTTGTACAGTGTCCGTGTGGGCGACACATGGCGGAAGCAGCGAAAATGCTTTCTCCCGATGGCTCTTATACTCTTATTGCCCATCTCTAAGAAAAAAAGTCCTTAGTATTGAAATATTTGTGGCTTTTGGCCGCTCGGCCGAGTCAAACTATACGGGAAAAGGGCATGGATTTGGGGGAGCGGCAAAAAAATCAGGACTTTCGGATGACAACAAAAAAAAAGGAACATTTCACTTTGGTGCCCTCTACTACCTGTTTCGTCCCGGAAGTCTTCGTATTTCCGCCTCTTCCTGTGACTTAATTTTTATTAGCCGTGGCACATTTTCTATTTTACCTACTCAACCCGTACGCCTTATAAATCTGCTTCAAGGGCACACTGCCAGAATGTAGTTTTTCTATGTGAAATAAAGATGTTGGCGTGCCAGTTAATAAATTCCTTCATAAAGGTATTTTTCTATTTAAACATTTTCACATTGTTTTGAAATAATAATTTTTATTAATATTTATGACTAATATAATAAACCTAAAGCAATTTGTAAAAATTAAAAAATTAAAAACCAACATGTGCAATATTAAAAATTGCTTTTCTCAGAAAACATGATCTAGCGAGAATTATTTTTATATGAAAAAAAGTAATTCTGCGAAGTCTTGTTAATACAGATTCTATATTTATTTATTTATAGACTGCTATTTAAAAAACAGTATAGGAGTAGTAAATAAATTGTATAATAAAGTATAATTATAACTTTTATATTAAAAATTATATGATTTATCAAAAGCGGAACTTGAATTTATTGAAAGAACAATTTGCTATCACAAAATATAAACTTAAAAAAGACGAATTAAAAATATTACTACAAAATTTAATATAATAAAAGGAAGGTTTATAAGTAATGCCTAGCTCCATGTTATATAAAAGTCATGCAATGATGTTTCGATGGCATAAAACATACATTTACAGGTGAATTATTCGGATAACTCTAATATTGACTTACAAGATATAGACTCGATCACCTTGTCAAGATCGGTGGAGTGGATGTTAGGAGTAGTCCTAACAAGTAGATTATATTATCAGGTTGTATCTCAGTTTTGTCCTACACAATTACTGTGTCAAAAATTTTCTATATACGTATTGAATCTAACAGAAAAATGCCAGAAACTATATGCGTTTAAAATTAAACAATTGAAATTTCGTTTCACCCAAAGTTTTCTCTTATATGCTCTGGAAAACTACCTACCTGTATAAGATAATATTCATTCTAAATAAGAAATTATCCTAAACTATTTTTTCACGCTATAGA
This sequence comes from Megastigmus stigmatizans, assembly GCA_900490015.1. Classification (NCBI taxonomy): domain Eukaryota; kingdom Metazoa; phylum Arthropoda; class Insecta; order Hymenoptera; family Megastigmidae; genus Megastigmus; species Megastigmus stigmatizans. Next base: position 21,617 of record UELV01081228.1, read on the forward strand.
CTTTATTTTAAAACAATACACTCCCATGTCTCTATTTTCCCTCCATCAAATAGAGTAACAACCTCGGTAACAACCAAATTTTTTTTCTTATCGTCTCGTTATATACAAACGCATTATAAACTTTTCTCCCGCTGCGGAAAAACTATTTTTCCCGCGGGAAAAATACGCTCGCCCGATCTTGTTTTAGATGTGCGAATAAGAAGCGGTTGCAGCATACAAGGCTGCACAAAAAAGGGGGGGGGATACACGAGATAAAAGGATGATTTACTCTGAGAAAGTTTGATCGGTTTATTTGCGGTTGCAGCCATAATTTTGATATAAGAGCGCGAGCGCGCGTCGGGCTGAAAAGCACGCGGGGGTCGCGGTACACACACACACACACACACATACACATCATCATATACGTGTGTATATATATATATATATATAAAGAGAGAGAGAGAAATGCAGCAGCAGCAGCAACGTTTTGCACGCGCTGAGCGCTTGTGTATAATACGCGGGAGTTGGTACATCGTGTTGGTGCGATTGTCTGAGCCCCGGCCGTACGTGTGAGCGAGTATGTTGGACACACCCACGCCACTCCCACCTCGGTTTGCGCGCGGCGCTACACTGGCAGACACACTCAGAGAGAGAGAGAGAGAGAGAGAGAGAGAGAGAGAGAACCAGCCCTTCGCGGTTCGGCTACAACTCTGCGTTTCTTCAGTAGAAGCAGCAGCAGCAGCGACCCGCCACAGGAGTCGAGGGCAGATCGCGTGCCTCGCCGATCTTGTATCCAGATTCCCGAGCGTTGCTGCTATGCTGCTGCACAATGTCAGGACTCCCTGTCATTATATCTTTCTGAGTGCGCGCGCATACCTTCTCTCCATTGAATCATTGCTTTGATTTATTTTCTATGTCGGATGTTTTTACATACCAGCTCGGATTTTTGTGCATTATTTCAAGCTGATTAATATGTGCTAAATGTTTAACGCAAGCATTTTACATCGATTATCGGTAGTGATTAGTTTTTCAACTATGAACCATATATACATCGATAAATCATAGTTTTCAATTAATTCTGGACATGCGTATATATAGATTTTAAAGTACATGCAAATTCTATTTCTATCTTTAATATTGTTTATGTAAAAGTTTGTAAAATATAATTTTTTTTTTTCATAGCGCATAAATTTCTACTTTATACTAATTAAAGCTAGTTCAGTATAATGTGGCTCTAAAATAGTAATAATAAAATAAAAGCCCTGATTTGCTTCCGTATAATTATAAAGGTAAATTTATCTATGCAAATAGACATAAGATTCTTTTTGTTCTTAAAACTAATCACATTATTATTGATTGCGTTTGTAACAATTAAGGAATAAAAAAATGCTTTTCATTTCAGAATGTTTAAAATTGTCAGTTGTTTCATATATTCACTTCATTTTCTTTTCGATTTGGTTCAGTTTTTAGCTCAAATATAATCGTTTAGGTATAAAAAAAGTACATAGAGTATGTCTATTTTAAACATAAAATATAAGGCATATTTAAAGTAAGTTTTATCTGCAAAACTTCGTTGATTCAACCACGGCACTTAAATAATATTATACATTTAAGTAGTTCAATTAGATTAATCGATAAGCAATCGCTTTTACGGTATATAACAAAATCCTTGCTCAACCAAATCTACAATATCTTTTTCTATATGAAATACTTTTATGAATTTATTAAAAGGAATAACGAAATCTTACGCTTATCCGCAAAATTGGTTTTCACCGATTAAATAAATCCTGACTCGTTTAAACATATTTAACGATAATTACATGCATATACATCGTTTTGAAATACATCTTAAAAATTGGCTACCTTAAATCTTATATAAGTATACGATATATATATATAT
>UELV01081229.1:6599-48050 GCA_900490015.1 Megastigmus stigmatizans
AAAAATGCAATGACAATAATTCAAAATACTGCAAAAAAAGTGCAATCGATGTTCAAATATTACGCGAAAATTTTTTTCATGATTCTAAAATATTTGAAAAAGATGTTGAAAATTCGAGGTCTTGGTCGTTAATGGGTTAAAGTATATAAATTACAAATATATTATCATTTTATTTCTCATTATGTAAGTAGAATATTGAAAAAAATTTAAATAATAATTATTTAAATAATTTATAACCAAATTAGTTTTTTCGAAAAATTAATTAAGGGAATCTATCCCACGGTGTAAATAACAAAAAACAATTCTGTAATATCATTGTGTATATCATATTTTTGACAATTAATTAAACAATTTACAAAAGAATTAGCTATTTTCGTTATTTATTCGCTTTTATGAAAAACTAATTACGAGAATCGACCCTACGGGATAAGTAACGAAAAATAATTTGTGACGTAATTGTTTAAATGATTGTTACTTTAACAATTAAAAGGAACAAATGAAAAAAGTCATAAATTATTATCATTTCACACAAACATTAACGTACACTTTTTAAAATTACATTACTGCAAAATTCATTGCACGAAACAAAACACGTCTGCATAAATAGAAAAATATAAGATACTTGTTTCCTTTAGTTAGATTGTAAACAGTTTATTATGAAATAATATTGAAAATTGATTTCATATACAGTTTCGATTTAACATTAATTTTTGCCACCCGCATGTTCTACTACTTTTATTACGCAATCAACCAACAAAGATGTTTAATATCTGAACCAACACGACCCTCATAAAAACCAAGAACCCATTATGCACGCCCAGTTAAAGTAAAGGACAAAAGCAACGAAAGCATACTTTTCTCTCGAACCGTCGCATATTGTTCAGCTTTTTAATCAACATTTTTTAACTTCTCTCACCTCTCTCGCGTACATTGTTTCAGCAAACAAAAAAACATGGTCACCATTTATGCAGGTCGGCAGAGCGTTGAAACTCGGGGGGGGGGGGGGGGGGGCAAGAAAAAGAGGAAGATCGGCTTTGCATGGCGCAGGATCAGTACAATATATATATGTAGCGATCGAAGCATAAGTGCTGAACTCGAGCTTTCTCCCTCCCTTATAACCCTCAAACGTACGTGCGAACGCCTGGAAATAGCATGTACAAGCTAATGCCGGGATTAAGGTATAAGCACGGCTCAGCAGCAGCAGCATCGCTCTTTTTTTTCGGCGATTCGGCAGAATTCTTAAAACCCGTTGCTCGTATAGGGTACAACTCGTCGTCGTCGTCGTCATCGTAGTGCCTCTCTCCTTCTCCATTCATTAGTCCTCTTTTTGCTCTCTGGTGTATAGTAAAAGAAGCGAGCGTAAGTCGGTCTTATTGAAAGCTCGACTCGCGCACACGCGATTTGAGAGATAGTCTTTGCCACGAGTTTTCCATTATCGGGGCTAATGGATCGCTCTCCGGTTTTATCTAGAGACTCTACCCCGAGTTGCTGAGGGAAAACGGGCTCGACCAAAACGAATATATATACGTGTGTGTATAGGTATAGGTGACGCGCCATTGAATTCGAATGGCCCAATTTGACTAATTTTTTAAATTGCAGTTCTTGATATAATTGAGAGGGTTTACCAGTTGAATACTGGAAGATCGGAAAGATACTTTTTAAAATTTTTTTACTCTATATTTATTTATTTTAATGCTATACAGCATATTTTGTATATTTTAACTTTTTTTCTAAAATTGCATTCATTAAATTTAAAAAAACATTACTGAGTTTTGAGATTAGCGACCGGTACTATACTCTAAAGAATTTGTGTGTGTTAAATAAATTACAATATAAATAACATACACGTACATAAAATACGTAGTGCCTAACATTATTTATGATGCGGATACGCTCTTTTATTTAATAAACGATTTTTTTTTTTTAAATCCTTATGATTTATACGTCTGCCATCAGTTCTTACATAAAAATATTTTATTTTTATTAATGTTATAAGCACATTATGAAAGCCACTTGTTACAGTTGAATACACCAATTTCATTTACTTTTTTATCGATTTATGTAACAATCTCAAATATTGAACCATATTTATAAAATTAGAACTAATCATTTATAGTAAATTAATTTTTCAGCTAGTCACTGATTTAGGAATTAAAATTCCAATTTATTTATTTTCATCATAGGTACAGTTTAAGAATAAATAAAGTTTATATAGTGTATGTTTAATCCTTTCAATGAATGTATAAAGGAGCGATAAACTAGTGATTTTAAAGCTGGCTTCAGAGAGCTCCGGATTTAATACCATAAAGACCTAAATCTAGAATTTCCTTAGAACATGTTTGGAGACGATCGGCTGTTTGTAAATAGTATTTTGATCCTTTAGTGAGATACTGCAGTATCAATTTTCAAACTTTTATGTCAAAAAGGATATAAGCAGAGGTTTCGGTACTAAACTCAGATAACATCCTTTTTGTATACATTTTTCTTTATTGTAGCTAAAAAAAATTCGATATATACCTACTAGTTAGAAGTGAATCTATAACAATACTTGTAATAGTTATTTTTATTACTAAATACATTTGCTAATTACTCGTAAATTGAAAATTGTTTTACATATTCATATTACACTTTTCTGCTCTAGTTTTTATCCCTTGTATATATATATATATATATATGACTCGTGTACTTATGTATATTACAGAAAAACTAAAGCTTTACATGCGTGAGAATAATTTCTACTAGATTCTTGAGTATTTTATGCATTTGTATAATTATAATCAAAGATTTTCAATTATATGTATGTATAATATAAAAGATACAATTTTTCATTTAATGATACTCAATGTACTGATAAATCGAGTAATATATATATTTAAATCCTTCTGCTTTCAAATCGGAACATTCGTTTCTCATTAAAATTATCGGTTAGCTAATTCAAGGCACGCTTATAAAACTTGTTGCATTCATATAATTACTATATTTACAATAAAAAAATCTCTAAATCAAATTATATTCCCTTTGACTTTTATTAAAACTATTCTAATGGTCCTATGCCGTATCGTGTATAGATGGGAAATGCAAAAATTGGACGAGTAGCAATATAGTTGCATACGTCGTCTGGCACAAAGTTGGAGTTTTTATATGTGTGTGTGTGCGTGTTGTGCGTGTGTGTGTGTGTGTGTGTGTGTGTGTGTGTATGTGTGTGTGTGTGTATGTTGCGGTTCGTAAGCGTCGAGACACGAATTTCGCCAGTATATAGTAGCTATACAGCGACGCGATGCGCGTGCACATACCCGTAATCAAGGCGGCAAGAAAGGGGAACGCGATTTTAATTAGATCGCGCGAAGCGTAGCGAGGTGAACGTGAGTATACGTACATGTGACAGAGACAAATAAGAGATAGAGCGCGAAAGAGAGAGAAAGAGAGAGGAAGAGAGAGAGAGAGAGAGAGGGAGCGAGAGAACGGAGAGAAAAGGGACGCTTGGAAATTAAAATTAGAATTATTTATGTGATGTTCGGGTATATACGTGCGGTCGCGGCTTCTGCTGCGGATTCTTTTGCTTTGTCTTCTTTTGATACGCGCTGCGGTCCGTGAAGAGCTCGAGGTAGAAAAGGGATAATTGCGTGTGGTCCATTGAAGTGGTTGTTGAATATGTAACTCAGAGGCGGCCGCAAAAGTGAAGTAAAGTTACGCTAGAAATTCACGTGCAATTTCATCCCTTTACTTGAAATTTTATAGTAATTCTTCTGAAAAATTTATGTTCATGCACAGTTCAATTTCAGATGTTTTTATCGAGACTTCTCATTAATCTTTATGCCATTCTTTTTTATATCTCTGACATAAGGAATAAAATATTTTTCTTTAAATTTCTTTATGAATCATGACAATCAATGATTTGAAGATCATACAAGCAGTTTAATTTAACTCCTATAATAATTAACTTAAATTTGTGAATTTGGTTGTTCTGAAAAATATCTTATTCTGAATGGCAACACAAATATGCCGATAATGTAGAAATCTTTATCGGTGCGCAATATCCTTTTAAAACCGAGTACTCCCATTAACTGAAATTGGTTTTAATCCTGTACCGTGAAACTTGCCAAAACAGATGTACGAATCGCGTCGGAAATTCGAAAGCATTAAGAAGAGAAGGAAACTCCGTCGCATCGGCTTAAACTTTCTGTATGCACTTGCACTGAGCATATAAGTACGTATATGTGTGCGTATACAATTTGCATATCTGGTGGAATCAGCATCTCGGCGGGTGGATAGTCTTTTCTCCCCTCTTCAAGGCTGAGACGTGCAGCCACGTGATATCCAGGAGCCTCGAACTCGCGAGGCCCGGCGCGCATTTACTTATGAGCGAGATTAAATTCTCTAATGGTAGACTTCGCGATCTTCGATATTCCGTTGTACGAGGCCTTGATTTTCCGAGAAGGCTCTGCCTGGTATATATAACAGAGTTTCAGCGATATTTAGAATCTACGTGCTGGAATTTTTGTATTATAACTTCCTTTTACTTCGAGAGGATTTTTACGTAAAGAATCTTCATCAACGCGAGTGGAGAACGTTGTATTTACGCAGAAAAGAAATAGTCAAAATAGAATTTTTTGTGGAGAAAAGCCAATTTTACTTTAGATACGTAAAAAAAATGTTATTTCTTGCAGGAAGAAAGTTTGTCTTTTGATAAACAATAAAATTTAATTTTTCAATACGATTTTTTGAATACTTACGGTAAGGAAATTAAAATAATAATAATTTAGGAGAAAAATAAATTTATTGAAGAGGTTAGTTTCTAAGCTAAGAATTTTAAAATGGTAATACAATTTCTTGAAAACATGAAATGAGGAAAATGAGGAAAAAAGTAAAAATGTTCTAATAATATCATTTGGACAAATTATTTTAAATTTTATCTTATCCAATTTCATTTGATAATTATGCTTTACTAATAAAAGTTCAAATTTTATTGTTTAATAACATTATGACTTTTTAATTGAAGGACCAATAAATTTAATTTTAATCTATTCTCGCATGAAGATAATCCAATCCTTAGAACTATTTGTAATTTGGAATCGAGGAAATCCTTCAACGAAGGAATCCCAGTCAAGTGGAATCTTCATTGATTGAAAATAATGAACTATTATTATATTGATGCATGTGAATAGTTGATTGTAGAACAAAAGTAAAAGATATATTTAAAATAATGTTTACTATGAAAAATAAGTTTTGTGATACAACATTAAAATGATCTTAAAGAATGTATTTTAATATCGAATTTAATAAGAATTCTCAAAGACGTTTAGCCTTCTTTTGCAAAGTCAAAAGTTCTCGAGATAAAATGCGCGCCTGTACGTCAAAGGTAAACAACATGTGTAAATAAATTTTTGAACAAATAAACCTGGAAAAAATCAAAACGTTTTCCTGATATTGGGCTTGCAAATACGTCCAGCTCTTATCGATTTAAAATTTTCCACGTGGCGAATTCGCATCTCCACGTGTAATATCTTGGGACTGTAATAATGCAGAGAGAGAATTTTTAATAAAAAGAACGAAAGACAATATTGAATTGCCTTATGTAATCAGAAAAAATTTATCCTTCCTTTTTCCACAAAATACTGTTACGTTACGTCAATCGATCCTCTTCATTATCCTTCCGGAATATTTTCTTTTTTCTCCTTGCTTCGCTTCTTCCATCACGAGAGAATACTTAATTAGAATATTCCAAGAGAAATACCTGATTTTTTTAACCTTCCTCTTTCAGCTTCTCTTTGTCCCTTGTCGACAAAAGTACATATTTAATCTAGCACTTTAAATATATATAAAAAAGGTAAGAGAAATTTTGATCAGGTAACAGCAGCGAGAAGAAATCGATCATTCGAATCGCAAGGGAATTTTTTGCCAATTTCCGATACGCATCCCTCTTTTATAAATCGTCCCTTTTTCCACTTCCTCGCGCATATACATACGTCTCCCAGCCTTTCTTTTTTCTTTCCATTTTTTTTTCTCCCCTTTCTCTTCTTTCCCGGAGAAAAACGACGCGACCTCACAGTAGACCGTCGCTCGACTTCTCGAAGAGGCAACTTTTTTTCCTTAACTCCGTATACAAGTGCTCGCTTTGCTGCTCCTCTTATTTCTTAGTTTGGCTATGCTGCCGTTGCCGTTGCTGCTTCTTCTTCTTTTCCTCTGATCTAAGGGATCTGTGAGAAAATGAGTATAGGCACCCTAAACTGGTCGTCCCTAAATTACGTAAAGCTTCCTTTTTTTAAGAAAGAGAAGATTCGGAATTTTTTTATGATTTTTTTTTTGGTTGAGGGTGGCAGGAAATCGATTCGATCTGTCTTGCCCCTGACTTCTTCATCATTGTTTATTAAGAAACCAAAAAAGATTGTTCTCCGGCTCAATTTAGAATGATTTTCCTTTCTATTATTTTCAGTTTATTAATCTTTTATTTTTGGTTTTTTAATATTTTAGTAGCCTTATTTTTCAATAATAAAATTCTTATTTCGTTATATATTATAATATTTTATCTCATATTTCTATATCTAAAATAAAATATACTGAATTATTCAACATCGTATGTACAAAAAATCGCTCTCTCCTTTTACTATTACACACTCATATTCATATCACCTGTTCACACTTGCCACCTTTTTTTTGAGGCACCTCTATTTATAGATTTGCAAATCCTATACTCATCGCACGCTCGTATTCATACATACACAATACGTATATACGCTTTTCACATGTTTAGGTGATTTTTGCATAGCAACGCGCCTTAATCTGCCTCTCTTATCTCACGTAAAATATACCCAGGGCATTGCATTGTTACGTCGCGAGATACATTGTTATGACTCTATTTATACAAATGTTCATTGATTACTTGCGCCATGTCATCATCACCACTTACAGTGCTATCAGACCACTGGAAATACTTTTTCTTAGATTTCATTTTCTTCTTATCTTTTCAAGAACATCCCATGAAATTCTATAAAGCGTTGGATTCATATCTTTGACATTTTTCTCGTTATTCTATGGCTATTTTTCCCCTACTATTACGTAGAAAATGAGCCATCAGTGCTCAATTCATCAAGTGGTTGTCGATAAAACTTATGATCAATGAAAAGTGTGCATCTTCGTGGGTATGAAGTTTCAAAAGAAAAACATAGATAAGCTTACAGCGACATCAATAGGTTTTTCATCTTATTTATCGTAGGATATTACTTGAAAGATTATTTAAAAAGTAAGAGAGTTTACAAATATGTTTATAAATTCAAAAAATATACAAGTGTTACTAACTGCATACCAAATCATTGGACATTAGTTTGTTTTTAACGAAGAAGCTGTATATTAAATTACTACTGCTAAATTATTATTCTAACAAATGCGTCATAGGATAGTAAACTATTAACTCGAGTTTATCCGAAATAACAAAGAGTCCGGAAAATACCAGCCATAATTTTCACGTTGTCTTAAAAGCAATAGGTATACAGAGAAAGCGGGAATGAGAAAGCGTTGGTTTTCCCCAGCAGCGCTACGAGCTCATTTCAAATTGACTTTCCCTTATTCATTTGACTTCCCCCCTCGCGCCTCACGCACCCACACTTATACGTTTCATTTACCATTAATTCGTTCTCCATTCTCTGTGTGTTAAAGGGCGCGGGCTGCACGGCTCTGCTCGTCGCGGTGGTATCGAGGAAGCTGGAGCTGACGAGGGCCGAGAAGCACGTTCACAATTTCATGATGGACACGCAACTGACGAAGAGGGTAAGTGCTTTTACATTTTATTTTTTCTTTTTTACTCTCTTCTCGCTTCCTCCTCCTCGTTTCTTATGCCCTCGAATTCGCGCTCGCGCGGGCGCACGGGAACGAAGAAGCGAGAGAATGGAAAGTTTAATCGAATCCGAATTGTCCTGGTTGAGGGATGAAGATGACGTTTTTTTCCTGCTTGCTCTCTTTATTCGTTTCTGCTCGAAACGATTTAAAACCGAATTAAGCGAGGGCTGAAAGTTTTTCGCAGAGTTGCCTGGGTGATAATAGCGCTTTTTGTGCTCCCCTGTCGACGCGGAATTTATACAAAGAGCTGTTGGTTTGCGGATTGAATTATGATCGGGATTGGAATTATTGAGATGCTACTTAAATTTGATACTTTGGGGTTGCGTTATCTGGGGCATTGAGCTGTAAAGAGACGATCGGTATAGACACTTGGTTGAGCTCTTATATTTTTTCTGTTTTGTTTCTGTTAGTCAAGAAATAATTTATGCTTGTACAACGCAATTTTGTAAGCTTTCAAATGAGTTTAAATTATACAAATAATCCGTAAACTCCTTTATTATACTCTCAGATTCGAATTTCAGGAGTGTAACGTTGTTTGGAGAAAAGTTTTCATTTGAGCTCTAAAGCTGCAGAAAAGTTTATTAAAAAGTTGATAAACTAAAAATGTAACGTCATTAAATAAGTTACTATTTGATACTAATAAAAAAAAGTGTTCAACTTTATTAAAATTGTTATTCAAACAACCTTATATCTGTACAGTTTTCATACACGAAGAATTTTTAGGTTTCAATGTTATGTCCATTGTTCCAAGTATTTTAAAAAAAAAATTATACAAATATCAATTCGAAATTAAAGTAGTAACATTACTGTTATTTATACCTTTCAACATGTCACAAAATTTTTTGAAATTACATTTAGTACCAAGAATTCCAGCTAGCTGAACATAAAATTATCTTTGTCAGTAGCCTACCAAACAGCAGCGCAGATTTAAGCGACATGACTAAGTTCGAAAAGAACTTCTAACGCTATCGAATTCTCGCCTCATTCACTGAGACTCGCTTTTCCTTTTTACACAGTTGAAGAACGCGGCTGCAAACGTGCTGCGCGAAACGTGGCTCATCTACAAGCACACACGCCTGGTGAAGAGAGTCAATCCAGGACGCGTTCGCGCCCATCAGAGAAAGTTTCTCTTGGCCATTTACGCGTGAGTACACATTAGACGGCGATAAGCCTTGCCAAGAAAAGAGAGAGAGAAAAAAAAAAGAAAGAGAGCCAGTCCTCCCACGTGACACACTCGAACACACAGAGACACACACACGCGTCTAAACTCCTCTTCCCTTTTCTTCTTTCTGTCGAACAGATTGCGGAAGGTCAAAATGGACCAGCGGAAACTAATGGACAACGCCAACACGATAACGGATATGGCGAAGGTAAATGTGAGGCTATAGCTTTTTTATGTGAAATTTATATCTTGCGAATGAGTCAAGGACAGATTTGGTGTATATACCAACAATTTCAAAGTGTCGCTATATAAGCGCGGAAGGAGGTTCGGGGGGAGAAGGAAAAAGAGTGGTTGGAGAAAAAAGGTCTCTTTGACGTCGAGAGCGGGAGATGTTCTAAGCGAGACGGGCTTCTTGTAGCTTTTAACTACTATAGTCGTGCAGAGTTTCATCATCACGAGGATATCAATTTCTAATGAGCTCGGATTTATAGACGAACTTGCTTGTGAAACCCGGATTCGTTAACCCGACGAAAAATTAGTTCGCCAAGATTTGATTTTGTATTGTGCTAAACTTCATTGTAAATGATTTAATTGCATTTTTTTTAATATATGTATATTCAAATGCGATGCGCTTTTTGCTGTGGACAAATTTTAATGTAAGTAGAAATACATACAAAATCTATAGTGGTAAGTACGAGGGTAAACGAAATCACGCTAAGTTCATTTGAAGCTTTACCTGTAACTACGAAACTGATTAAGGCCGACGGGGTGATAAATTAATTAGATTTCCCAAGTAATTGTAAAACTTGAATGAAGAAGAAGTTATATTGTAACTCGATCAATTTACAGAGTTATCTGCACTTTAGCGTTAATCCGTAAGCTTGTTCAATGATCTGAATTTAAAGTTTCATTTGTAATTTTTCTACATTATAAGAGAAATCGAATAGTTTATGCGTATGCGATCGTAAAATCCTATTTTTTTGCTTAAACAGGTTCAAAACGTAAAATTTTTTAAATGATATTTTTATCGCGTTAGAATGTGGGACGCTAATAAAATGGAAAACCGTCATAAAGCATATCGTGTCGTACGTAATGCTGAAAGCAAAAAATTTCTTACTTTTACGATGTACTGTGAAAACTTGAAAACGTTGATAAAGTGCGGCAGGTTCTCACAAAGATAGAGAACGTCGAAGTTCGATGTCAGTTTCGTGACGAGCTAGAACATATCACTTCCGAAACGAAATAGCATTTTCTAAAAATATAAATCTGCGAGTGAAATTTCGGTAAGAATAATGGCGAGTGAAAGCAAGAAAGTGCGACGCTTTGATCAGAAACGCAAACACTTTTTGAATGGCAATTTCGTTATTTTGAAGGTGTTACTTTTATGCAGAAAAATATTATAGAAACATTGTTTTCGGTAAAGATTAGCATAACTATATTTCGTATTTTATTTTTTAATTTTTTTGTTATAATTTGAATAGAAAATTTTTGTATAAACTTAAGAATAAGCGCTTGAAACTTTATTTAGTATGAAAGTGCAATAAATATAATTATGGAGTATTTTTATAATATCATAAATTAGAATGCATGCTTTTTAGTTGTATGAGCTATTTGATCAATGAAAAGAAAACGGTTTTAACTATTTCTTCAGTTTTTCCTTTATATTTTCTAGTACTTTTGCATACTAATTATATTATTAAAAATATTTGTACAAATAATGTTTTAATGAAAATAGTTATTCCTAAGAGAGTACAAAAAAAAAGTTAAATTAGAGATACTAATTTTAAATTATTTAAAGCTATAAAACACTCGAATAATTTTGTTCTTGTTAAAAGTATATAAATACGTCCAAAAGTGCCATATAGATTTCACATGGGAATTTAAGTATAAATCTTTAATTAGGTTGTACTATTCACACGATACTTACTATATTAAAATTCTTAAATTTCCATGAAACGATCTCTTGAAAGATTTTAATATGGAATCCACATACATATTTTCAACCACAGTATATTTAGACTTTAATCCAATCTACAATTTGACCTCAATCACTGTTTCTAATACGATTCTATGAACATAAACAAGTAGAAAAAAGTCAGTTTTGGAGATTTGCCAGCAAAATGTATCAAAAATTTCCACGACATGAAATAATCAATCCATCCCATTATCCCAACAGACGCAGAACACAGTGTACGAGATAGTCTCGGACATGAGCAGTCGGCAGGATGCACTGGAGGAGCGTCTGGTCAGTCTGGAGGAGAAGCTGACCTCCTTGCAGGAGCAGCTGGAGATGCTGCCCGAGGCGCTTACCCGGTGCATGGCCCAACACGCCGAGCGCCTGGAGCAGAGGCGGAACTTCCTGCACCCGGACACGGCGGCCGGGAGCCTCGCACCTACTCCAGCGAGCGGCGTAGCAAGCGCCACCCTCCTAGGTGGCGTTGGCAGCGGCGGCATGGTCTCGTCCTCGGCCACGGCTGCAAGCTTCCCTGGGTTCGCCGGCATCGGGGCCAGTGGCTCCATCGTCGGGCCCAACTCCCTGCAGCAGCAGCAGCAGCACCAGCAGCCCCTGGTCAACGTCACCGGCAGCGGCAATAGCCTGCTGCCGCACTCGCGTAGCGTTCCCAGCGGTCCTAGTCAGGTGTCGCTGCATCCGTGGCCGGCGTCGCCGGTGCTGCCCCCTGTCTCGAGCAGAACGCCCCACCTGGTGCCGGAGACGGGAAGCGGCAGGCAGTCCCAGCAGTCGCAGCACGCGAGCACCTCGCAATCGGTCACGAGGTTACCCTCGCAGCAGCAGCAGCAGCAGCAGCAGCAGCAGCAGCAGCAGCAGTCGGGGATGTCGGGCATGGGTACGAGCCAGGGCTCGGACACGTCCCCACACAGCTGAGCCTCGTCACTGCAGCCGCAGCACTCTTATTGAGGGGGGAAAACGCTTCGTCGGCGTCGCTGCGACCTCCGGGATATCCGTTTACTCGCTCGCGGTATGATCGAGCTCGCGCGATTTATTCTCTGAACCGTTCTTCCTGTTCTCCCTATTCTTGTCCCTTCTTGATAGTTTATCGTCCTCTTTTGTTGACTTGACCGTGACTGGGTGTAGTGGACTCTCGTTATCAATCTGAGTTTCCTGCCTCGAAAAAATCATATCTTGTCTGATGGATGATGTGGTAAAGGTCGGTTGTGTAGGGTACGAAGTGTGGATCTATAATTTAGGTGTATTGGCTAACAATAACCAATCAGATTAGATAAGACTGTTCCAAGCACTTTCTGGTCGAATTGAAAATTTTCCATACTTTGAAGATCAATTGAGAATATAATAGTATCACTAAGTTACAAAGTTTTAAAAATCACAGTAGTTCACATTTAAACAATAAATATTTGCAAATGTGTCCATCTTTCCATATTGATTGTGTTCAATCTAGAGAACTAGTAATCGGTTTAAAACTCAGCAAGTAAAATGTATAAATTGAATAAATAAGTCTTTATATGAGTAAGTCTACTGATCTCGTAATTCACTTAACCATAGAATTAGCTATGATTTAGTTCCTTGAAGACCGAGCGTTATTAACACTATTTATTTATCTTGCAACCATGCACAAGTTTGTAATTAGTTAGAATCGCGATATTTCAATGAGAGCCAACACAATCCTAGGAAAACTTAATATCGCCAAAACAGTCTAGTTAGGATGAATTTATAATTTCAAAAATAAATGAAAAATAAAAAGATTTGAAATTACAGCAGATTATTAATGAGAGTTTACTATAGCTAGTGCATTTATAGAGCCTTAAAGCGATTTAATAAATAGTATGAGTTGTTCTCATAGCATAGATCTTAAGGATCCACAGTGCGTAGCTCTATGTTCATTATCATTATTTTTTGTCGGTATCTTTGGTCTTTACTGCGTATAAAAAATAACGACGTGGCATTACATGAAGAAAAGTAGACAGAGACTATATTGTAGTGTACATATTGAATGATTCTTAATTTTAGTATATTTTTTAGATCAGTTACTGGTACTGAAAAGCTACAGATAGAGATTTGATCTGTAAGTCGCCTCAAATGGGCTAAAAATTTGCCAAAGACTTAGTACTTAAAATATTTCTAGTCAAATGGACTCTAATCTCGTATATTACTATAACAATTCGCCTTTGACTTAGTATTTTATCATCGATTTATCTGAGTCTATACTCGGTGAACTTTTCTTTATGTATGACACACGGCTTCACCCACACAATTTTTCTTACTGTTCTGTTTATCTACTTATATTTCGTGGAAATCCATAACGTCGAAAGTAATTTGGGTCCAATTTCCTAGCAACTCTTTCATCTCTTTATATTTTGTTTTTTTCTTATTCTTTACGTCATCCATTAGTTTCGACAAAGCCTTATGATATACATTTCGTCTCACGATTCCCAAACCTCTCCATTCCTCTGGAATATGTACTCGAACGACAACGAAAAATGCAAACAAGCGAGACGAAAAGAAAATCGAACGATTGGCTTAAAGAAAGAATGCCGCGACATTGATAGTGTAAAGATAAGAACGGAACCGGAATCGCGTGTACGCGCGTGCGAATTCTTCCACTTGCTGCGAGCTGCCCTGCCCAACTTGCGTGCCTGATCGACGTTACGTACTATAAGGACCTATACAAAAGAAGGAAAAAAGTTAAACGAGTTAACGAGTGCACAACGCGCGAGTTACGTTGTGCATAGACAACGATTCCACAGTTTGTAGTCGTGTACATTAATATGATATTTATAAAGAAGATGAAAATGAAGAAACTGAGAAAAAGATGATGTGCTGAGGTACAGTGAAAAATGTAAAAAGCAAAAAAGTGCACGTAGTGTATTTTGCCTTTTTTCGTAATAGGTGACTTAAGAAATGAAAAGTGATCGCGCAGTGGTAATAAACGAAAATAATATAAAAAAATATGTAAACGAGAGATGAGAGAAGGAAAGAATTTTTTTAGATGGACTCTTGATTACATGAAAGACCTTGGAGCGCAATCGTCGCGTACATATCAGAAAAATCGAGGTGTTGATAGTCTGAAAATTCAAACGTCAGATATTAATAATATGTTATTATTGTGGAATTCTTAAAGAATTTCTAATTTCTAAGAAAACTTAAAGATGCTTTTAGCATTTTTTGTATCGTTGTTGTTGTCCTTATTTAAATTATTCCCTTGAGTCTAATCGTGCTATTAAATT
The DNA here is from genome assembly GCA_900490015.1 of Megastigmus stigmatizans. Classification (NCBI taxonomy): domain Eukaryota; kingdom Metazoa; phylum Arthropoda; class Insecta; order Hymenoptera; family Megastigmidae; genus Megastigmus; species Megastigmus stigmatizans. Next base: position 20,797 of record UELV01081229.1, read on the forward strand.
CTGTTCCAATTAAAAAAAAGAAAGATTTTATTGCTTTGATCTGCATTTGTTCCTTAAATCCACAATAGTAACAGATTCTTATTAGGCTGTACGCACGCCTCCAAGTGTTCGAAGGTGCAAAAGCGATATTATATATATAACATCGCGCCAATCGGGAGAAAAAAGTGATCTTATTCGCTTTAACGTCCGTAGGGTTATAGAGTATAAGAGACGCATCGCTTTAAAACTGCGTATACAAGAGGAAACGCGCCGACATGTTTAATGAGAAAAAAAAATTAAATAAACAAATAAACATTGAACACGAAGATTGAAGCTAATAGGCGAAGTTGTAGGTTTACCAGGGAAGAGGGTGCATTTTTTTATCATTGAATTATACCTTTAATCAAAGTTTAACAAAGAATAAAAAAGAAGTAAATAAAATTAACTTATTTAGGGGTTAAGAAGTGTCTCGCGTGCGCACTTAAAAGAAAAAACGAGCAGAAAGCGGCAGAAACAAAAAATGTAAATCGTCTAGGGAATCGAACGCTAAACGAGTTCTTCTTTATACCGTATAAGAACATGTTGTTAATGCTATACGTTACAATCGATATATAAAGTGTAGGACTATAATTCGATTATATAAATATGTAAAAGTAATGAATTCCGATTCGCTCACCGTTTCGATGGATTTTCTTAAATCGGTTTTCATCTATATACTTATTCACTGGTTATTTTGTCATTTAGATATATCGAAAGTATAATCGAACATTTAGTAAAAAAAAATTAAACAACAGTTTATCGATTACCAATAAAACTCGATTATTCCTAGTTGTCGAAGCCCTAGGTGAAAAACGAAGAGAACCAGAATGAAAAAAAAAAAGCGAGAGGAAGATGTGAGAATTTTTCTCACTCTCTTTCTCTCTCTCGCCACGCGACAAAAGCGTTGAAAACGCCTTGGAAACGTCTTCTTTAAGATCCTCGAAATCCTCCTTCTCCTTCCTTTTTGATCCTTCGCGTTCCCTCTATTCTTAAATAATTCTCTAGTTCACCTCTATTATAGTCCGCCGGAGTAATTATGGTAGTAGTCAGCGAATAAACGTGCACATTGTCATTGTTCTCGTCGAACTCGCGCATTTCACGCGAACACCTGAACGCGCTTTTATTACTTCGATGGCTGTTTTTCGGAAAAGGGGTAGTCGGAAGTGCTCTCGATTCATCTTTAAGGATCGCGGAGGCTCATTTGAATTTATCGCCGGGTCGAATGGAGCTACTGCTATTCTTAGAAGAGCTTAGTTTTAAGACGATAATTAATGTAAAATTTACATTGTTTTGTATTTCATTTTGTTCAATTAACGGAACAAGCAGTTTGTAAAATCAAAATTTTTTTGCACATTTAATTTGTTGCTTAAAATTTTTTTAGACCCACTTGAAACTGTTTCAAATTCAGTATTAATATCACGGAGCAAATGATTTTTCAATCAAATTGAAAAATATATTACATATTGAGGACTAAAGTTGAGCAATCATGAAAAAATGGTAAAATCCACTAAAACTCTTGAAAGTCTAATTGAGCGCGTTCACGTTTGTCGCATCAACAGTACTTATAATTATAATCACTGCATTTTCACAAGTGGCGCGACATAGAAACGTCTGAAAATCTCGCGGCAGGTCAAGCATACAAGTCGCGACATTCACCGACAATGGATTATTAAAAGCAAAAAGAAGCTCAGCCTCCGAGGTTGATGCAGAAAAAAACGTAAGAAAAATAAGAAAACGCTGGGACCTATTTGCTTAAACAAAAAAAAAATATAATTAAATAAATAAAATTACAATATCGTCTTGTCCGTCACTTTTCAGGGGGATAATAGTGCTTTTGCGAAAGGCGAAAGTTTCGCAAAACATTATATGGCGAAACGGGACCAAAATAATAAAAAAAAAAAAGATAGAGCGACAAAACAGATTTACGAGAAATAATTAATAAATATAAATAACTTAAAGTGCATGTGTAAATTTAGAACATTGTCTTGTTTAACACTTATATTTTGAGAATAATGAGAAAAATTTGAAATTGAGTATAACACTTCAAATTCTTATAAAACTTTAAAATTGAATTTTTATATACACAGTTATATTTATTTTTATAGGTAAATTAAAAAAAATCAAGAGTTATTCTTAGATAACCGATGTCATTTAACAAAATTTTACAACAAATAAATCCCTGAACGTTTAATAAGACAATTCTTTAAATTTACAATAAAGTCATTGTCGCAAATGTGTCTCTCGATTCTCAAAAAAATAAAAAAATAAAACGCACTGGACATGACAACCAAGCGCGATATTTTTATATAGATTTCTTGAAAGTGCATTATAGTGCCAGTAAGACCACATGCCAACTATAAAAGAAATAAAGAGAAACACAACAAAACTGATAAGGTGTAAACGAAATAACTCTCGATATTAAATTTAATTATTAGGTAAACATAAAAAAATTAACAAACTTAGCTGATAATATTGAAGACATAGTAAAAATTTAATATCTATAGCATAATACTCACGTACACAGATTCACACGTACATAATAACTCGTGTACACTCGTTCACTAACATACTTGAATACGAAATCAGAAAAACCTACGAATTATTAAAAAGAAAACATCGACTTATTCTTCGAAACGGATGTGTGCTTATGAGAAACGGGGAGAGCGGTGTGTCGAAGTACTACTAAATTATTCTTCTTTTTTTATTTTTCTAACGAATGATTGATATCGACGAAGATTCATGTTTTACCGACAATAGCATTACGATTAAAGTTCGTGATTTTTCCGAGCATCTCGCAATGCTCTGCACAATATATTTTCAAATAACATTATCTTATATTTATTTTGAATTCAGATCATGGAAAAAAATTGCAGAAATGAAATGAAACAGTAATTCAGAATAGTTTTAATAAAGCTGGAATTTTGGTTGATAATCTATTAGCGCAATCAATTGTTTATCTTGTAAATATGCCAAAAACTTTAATGATAAAAATAAACAAAAATGACTTCTAGTATGTAAAAACGTATTTCAAATCGTTCAATTTTAATTATTAAGAGATAAGAAAAAAATATTAACGAACACCAAGAAGTAAGTAATTAAACGTAACAAATATCAGAACAATTATCGGCAATGTACATTTTGCACTTTGAAAATGTCATTTTTTTGTTCTTTGTGTAATATTTTATGAAGGTCAATGATTTATTTTATAAAAGTAATTTAAATGGTTCAAATTTTTTTCTACGTTTTATAATTCCAAAATATACAATTTCACATACATTAATTTTTGGTTTTCAGTATCTGTATTTCAATATAAATGCATATAAATTTTACTCTAGAATTAAATTAATTATTCGTGATTTTAAATAATGTTCAGAGACTAGCTAAGAAATTATATAAACGAATTAATCCATTTAATACTAACATCGTACATATAAATATACTACTTTATTCATAAAATTTTATAAATAAATATATTTTTTTTACTAGCATTAAAATTTTCTGTTCAATATTATTCGAAGATTATATACATATATATTTCTAACAAAATGATTCTTTAATTTATGCAAGTATAACTAAAATACTTTACTATAATCTTCAAGAATCATATAGTCTTCTAAAAGGTAATAATATACAATTAGCTTTTTATAAATCGTAGACTCATTTTCAATTTATTAGAGGTCAACTCGAAGAAAAATTATTTTAATAAAATAAATCGATTTAATAAAAAATGCATTACAAAAAGAGGTGAAAAGATGCAATTCTCGAAGTTATTCTCACGCCGATTCTCAAATATAAATACCAGAACCGCCGACGACGTTTTCCTATGCTCGCGAGCATATCCGTTTTATAATAGAAAAGAGAAGGGCGGTATCGATGAACGTAGGGCTAACAAAAGAATGAGAACAATTATAAAAAGAATCTTTAGTAATTTTAAATGAATCTCAAGAATAAATGACACACGAAACGATGAGGAATTGCAACGGTTGAGTAATACATGCACTCAGAGAACTCAAAAAACAAATAAAATTATTCCTTTAAGACACATTAAATACCTATAATTGTGTAAATATATATATATTTTCTAATAGTTATGATTATTATTGTATTTTTAAATTTACTTATATTTATAATTTGCGAAAAATAAATAGTTATGTTCCATAGTTAATTAGTTTAAACGATATAAAAATGACAATTTTCAACATTTTTCAAATATTATAATAACTGCTAAGGCTTAGTATATTATAAGCCTATATTTAATTAGCTTTACGAGAGGCAAATAAATAATTCACTAATTAGAATAGAAGAGAAACTTGTAAAAATTACATCATTGGTACAGTCAAACGAAAAAATAGATTCATATAAAGGTACTACAAATATATCTCTGAGTGCGTCATAAAAGTGGGAATTGAGTCTAGTTGGCAATACCCTTAATTTATTCTTCCTATATGAAACTACCGTTCTTAGAAACAAATTATAAAGCAGAGAAGAGGGCAGTATGTATAACAAAACTAGCAAGGTCTAGTGAATAATGAAAAGATAAAAAACTAGAAAGAATGGAACTTAAAAAAAAACACCGTCGGTAGCCTTGACGAGGATGTTCTTAATGCCTATTAACATATATATACACACGTGTAAAACTGGTTCTGTATGAGTTTGTGACACTTCACACCGGCGAACTAAATATGTAACCTAATAATTATTACGTATGTAAAATATATATTATATATATATATTATATATAAACAAGGAAACAATAGTTACGCGAATGAAGAGGAAATTAAATGAATTATAATAAAAGCGGTTAATTATATGCATTAATTGACAAGAAAAGCAAAAAAGAGCATTTTAATAGAGCATACTTTGAAGGTGTACATGCATAAGCGGGGGAAAATGCGAGAGAGGGACGCAAAGAATGAAACAAAATGAGAATAAAATATTATAAATTATATATAAATATATATACATATATATATACATAACGTCATGTCAACCATTTATACGAAGAACAAAATGAAAAAAGAGAGAAAACATTAAGATTAGGGCTATACATATACATATAAATACATAAATATATTTACGATTACCGTTGTTGTTATTACTATGATAAAAGGAATACAAAAAAAATGATATTTCGACTATTGCTATTAATTTCATTAGTTATGAAACAAACCTAGGACACGTAGGGATAGTCGTAGATATATTCGACGGTTCGACTACGATTATTAACGGAAAATAATTATAACATAAGCAAACGGAGGGAGTAGGGGAGAGAACGCGCGTAACCCAGTCAAGGCGATGGATCGAAGTGACGAAATGGGGATAAAGAGAGAAACACTATATACCGATATTATTCAATAAATGAGGAAAAAAAATGCAGCTATATTAGTTGTTAAACTTAATAAGAAGAAAATTAATTAAGCAAACCAAAAAAAAAAAAGATAAATAAAAAGAAATAAAAATGAAAAAACGACCAAACGTTAAATCAGATTCGTATACAAATCTATATTATAGGTGATAGACGATGAAGAATTGAGAAAGCACTTTTACATGAGTTTTTCATTGAAAGTATACCTTTTTAAGGAAAAAAAAATAATATAAACGAACAAATAAATAAGAGCAGCCGCCAAATTCGTGCAAGACAGCGTGGCGTCTTGAGGAATTTAGGCGCGTTTAGCACTCTTTAGAGCATTTAACGAAACAAATAATAATAAAAGAATAATAATGATAACAATTATAATAACGAGAGAAAAAAAACACTACCTATAACGTATAAAAATGAGTATATTAATAAACAAATGAATCCTAACCTTTCTCTATTACGAGAAAATAACAATGAAATTCCCAAACCTACGTTCGAAGGTTTTCCAATTTTCCTCTCAGCCTCTTCTCTCTCTCTCTCTCTCTCCTCTCTCTCTATCTATCTATCCTAATTCTCGATCACTCCCTCGTTATATTTCTATCTATATCTTTCTACTTCTTATAATAGTCAATCAGCGTCAGGCTGCTGCGAGAAAAAGGAATGCAACGTTCGTGTGCGCGTGTTTGCGGAACGAGCGACGTGTGCACGCGCAGAAAAGCAAAAGCCCCTGAGAGAACTAAAAGAGGACTAAAAAATAAATGCGATTATGCGTTTATCCGAGTAATGAATGCGATTCTGTTTTTCCTTAGTGAGAAACGACCGGAAAGAAGATATCGTGACTTGCGTTCGAGCACAAAATGTAAGTGGGAGAACGACGAATCACTTGTGCACTTCGAAAATGGAACTTCAGTGAAAACTTTTAGTTTTTTGTCTCGGTCGGTGATTCTTTTTTATATCTGCAGATAATGCGTTGGCTTGATCGCAGTAAAGTACTGATGCATTTTATGATCGAAATATGGAATATTCTCGATAAGTTTTTTAATATTTTTTCCTGACTGTTGAGTGAAACCAATAGAAATGGGTACTTAAAAAAATGAACGTTATACCGTATTTTAATTTTGAAAAGCTTATATGACTCGATTTGAACTACTTTTTTATATCGGATATAAAACGGCGAACGAGACGAAAATTTATGAGTATTAATAATTGTTATTACTGTTATTATTATCCGTATTATTATTGGAAGTTTATTAAAAAGATAATTACTTTATTAATTTTATCGTAATTTATTATTATGATTATTATTAGCATTGTTATCGTGCACTCTAAATTTTTATTATGTACATTGGACATTGGAATTTTCTTTGTTTAAAAGAAAGCTAAATGGATTTCAAGCCAAAAGTAGAATATAAAAGATAATAAAATAAAATAAAAGATGTATAGAAATTTTTCTCTTCGTCCTTACGTGGCATAGTGAAAATTTACGATATATCGCTCAAATTAAAATCCAATCAATATGAAAAGATTTAGAGTGCAAATATAATAGGGCTGGCGCTATTGTATACAACCGTTAAATTATGTAAATGTGTTACCGCTTGATTGTCGATGCTTCAATCTATCGTTTTCGCGATTATAATATATTCGTTATGTTTGTATGTTATCAACGGTAAGCTGAATTTGCCACTCCGCGTCGTCCGATTTCTCGGGAATAAACTGTTTTTACAACTCGACTATTCGAAAATGTTTTTTCTTCGATGCGATCGAATATGTTGGCACTAAAATTCGAATATTTGAATGCTGGACTAATGAATGATCAGAAATTCCTGTTTTCGGTTTTTATAAAACATTTGAAACAGACGGCCACGTATTCGAATTTTTGAGAATTGAAATATTTAATTGTGAAACATAATCTGAAAATGAAACTTAAAGATCAGATTACAATGTATAACCCTTTTAACTTAATTTACTGAAATTCATTTGAAATTCAAACAAAATACCATGAGCAAGCTTTTAAAAAATATGAACTTTAAGCGTTTTCCAGTAGCGTTTCGTAGAGCTTCGTGAAATGGATGACGCGGAGTCTAGTAAGTAAACGATTGCTTGTAAAAAGAGCGATTCTTTCGTTATACCGAACATCGTATATGTTTATACGTGCGACTAGCTACATCCGAGCAACCGGGTTTAAAGAAGAAAAAAATTACTAAAGATATTTAAGCAAATAAGAAAAAAATAACTCATAGGGAGAGTCTCCTACTAAGGGAACAACTATCGTAATTTAATGGACGTAAGAGGAGCAAGAAGAGATGACAAAAGAAAGTGTAATATTGCGTTTGAATAAAACAAAAAAAAACATAAAACAACAGCGAGATGAATGAGAAATTTAGAAAAAGGGGGATTGCGAACTATTCACACAACAATATAAACATGGATATGATCGAGCGCGCGTGTAATTCGATGACTTGGGCGAAAAAGGGATAAAAAAATAAAAGAAACGAATGTGGCACGAATGCGAAATGGGAGAAAACGAAACAAACTAAAAATAAATAAATAAATAAGGTTTAAAAAAATAAATATGAAACAAAATGAAACAAGTATAAAGTGAGAAATCGCGGTATGGGATTCGTAACCTTGTAAACGTGTGCGACACGTAACTTGTAATGTTATACATACAGTTTCGATGTAAATAGAATGTGATTTGAGATCGTCTTTATATTTTAGAAAGAAGCACAACGTTTGTTACGAGGAAAATGTTACTCTATAATGGCTCTAACATTAAATTTATTAAATTTGTTAGCAGCTCTCAAAACTGTGTGTGTCTAATCTTTATTTTTCACCCTACCAAATCTCCAGAAAGGTGAGTCCACATCATCATCACTATAATCGTTATTAAAAGCATAATTACAGTATTGTACATGAAAGTTTTTGTTAATAAACTTGTAGAACATTTGTACAGGATAAACCAAACGACTTATTGTTTCATATTTTTATTTCTAAAAGTACGAAGATAATTTTACAAAATATTTATAAATTACAATGCAACGTTATAATAAACGTTGAATTACATGTTTATATATGTATACATAGTTTTTTAGTTTTGTATTTTTTTTTTAATTAATTTAGTTTTATTATAATGTACAAAATGGTATCATGAACTTTCCAGAACAATCGTGTCTTAAAAATATCGAAGAAATGTCATGTTTTTCAATAAATAATAATCGGCGTGACATCTTTTGTTCACTGGTTTTTGATTTTCCTAAAATGTCTCTCTCGCCACTTTTACAACTTTCTTTCTACTCAGAGGAAACCGTAAAAGGACCTGATCGTCGTGATAAAGAATCATCGAAAGTCGACTGTCAGTCTAAAAGAATGAGTAGATGAAAACCTTTGGTAACTTCAGGGATCATTCTCGGTATCACCCATCAAAAATTAATTGTTCAAGTACATTTATCAGATGATTAAATCCAAGAAAAGCGAGATCCCCGATGAAAAAGAAATACATTGCAGGAACATCATACAAATGTATAAAGTAATTTGAATCGATGCACGTAAGTATGCTGTTGAAAACAGCATCATTTAAACAACGTTTACACCGGTTCGAAAACATATAGTACGATCGTTTTGCAATAGCAAGTCACAGTAAAGCGTTACACTTACACTCTGAATCGTTATAAAACGCTTTATAAACGTTGTAGCATATTGGCTATGCGTACAAGCTCCATGACATCAAATTAGAAATATTTCACGAACGTTATAACAATGTCATACGATCGTTACATCTTTTACGAAAACACGTTACTAGGAACACCGAACGAACGCGAAAGGCATTATGGTAAAATCACCAGAAAGATTTATTTCACGAATAATCGGAAAAGTGTTCTACGAATATCACGTTTTCGTTTCCTTAACCGACGAATTGTTGCACAAAATGAACAGTCACAATGATTCACTCATTGTGTTGGAAAACGTTACGCGGCAGCAGTTGCAAAAAGTATAAAAAAAGTTTCGTCAACGTCTAAGTAGTCACTCTTAATTTGTACACAATGTAAAATAATTGCTTTAAAGAGAAGTAGTAAAAGAAATTCGCGCGCGATGTCTATTAACGGTTGCAAAGACATTGAACGGTCCACCCGGTACTGCAACTGCCACGGTACAAGCACAATGGGTAATTCGTGTCCAGTCGTGTGACGTCGATCCCGCCGACGCCTGCATCTTCGTCCTATATTCTTTTCTCGTCACTCTGACCTTAGCTCATGACCTTATCGATCCAGGGCACGAACTTCTGGATATTCGTGTAGACGCCAGGTAGATGTTCGCGTCCGCAGCCGATGCCCCAGGAGACGAGGCCGATCAGCACGTGTCTGCCCTCGACAGACATTGTTAGCGGACCTCCCGAATCCCCCTGTGAGCACAAACAAACTTTTCCATTTCCCCATCTATCTATGCTTAATAATGGTCAATACTTAATAAGGACCCTTCAATTTCAGTTTAATTCTGGATAAGTTTATTGATCTTGAGAGAATAATTGTTCCGTTTTACATGGGGCAGAGCGATTGAATGAAAGGGGAGGATAATACAAATTCTACGTTCTGACAATACCGCGATAATGATGTTAAGGTCTAATTAACTTGAAGAATAGGGTAGACTGCGGTATTCGCATCCACTTAAGCTTTGACTGCTATATCTATTTTATCGATAGCAATTTTATTTCATTTCAAAGGATTATGTTATTAGCTTACAACGTCGACTATCCACATGTACGAGAAAAATTTAGCTGAGAATACGTTTTATTTTATTTGAGGCTGAAATAAAAACAATTGAAAATGACAGCCAGGATTACTCTCAGTGTTGAGGTAATTCCGATCAAAATCTATTTATTGAATAAAAGGAGAATAATTACTTCTAGTACGTTTCTCAAGTTTTAAATAGTTTGTAATTAATATTATTTACACGTAAAGTCTGTGATACTATAACTATAAGTTTAGTAAAGAAGATTTAAATAAGATAGTAGTTGCGAGTGGCTTCTAAACTCTTTTCTCAGACTGGCATTTAATAACATGGTGATCGCAATGACCCCAATAGAATGTAGTTTTTCAAATTAAGATTAAATAAATTCCCAACATTTATCAACTGTCCCCTCTTTACTTATTAGAATTATCGTTGTAAATTGAATATCTAACATCCTTAGACTTTGCGAAATTGCCTCTGAAGTCAAGCTATTAATTTCTATATCATAACTGAAGAATGTCTATATTTTTTTATAACTACATTGTATTTTTCATAAAAAAATCTGCGTGACCTATTTCGTCGTACAATATATACCGTATTCCGAAAGAGAAGCTTATTGAATTTGTGTTTCATCTTTTTGAATTACATATATTTCAATAGCACTGCAAATGACAGTTCAGTCTTTCGCCCTGCCGCAGGAATCGATATTTAAACCCTTTCCTCGGACTCGCTTGATACATATTCAGTATTACGATCGTCAAGAAGAGCGAATCTCGCACACAGAGAATCCTTCTTAATATTCTCGGTGCAAAGCATTGGCGCGTGCCTACCTGACAGGAATCCCGTCCGCCTTCCTTGTATCCGGCGCACAGGAAGACGTCGTGTATGGTCTCGCGGCGTCCCGCCGCTCTGAACCACCTTTGGCACCGCTCGTTAGGAATGACCTAGATGCAGAGAAACAACAAAAAAAGCACGTATATATAGACATATAGCGCGTCACGATGGCAGGCATTTTTTTTCGTCTTTTTGTCCACAGGCGAGCAGTGTTCACTGTCTCTTTCTCTCCTTTTCCTTTCATCAAAAAGCGCGACAATGGACGTCCAAGACGATCATCGGTTGCTTTCACTTTTCACCCGACGGTAAGAGAGAATATATATATAGACGTAATTTTCTCTAAAGCGTCACGCACGCACAATCGTGGCGAAGTGTACAATATAGAAATATATATATATATATATATAGAGAGAGAGAGAGAATAGTAGAGTAGTTATAGGTTGAAATTTTTTGGGATGATAATGAGAGCGTCGCGCTAGGGTAAAGAGAGAGAATGTTTTTGTTTTTGAGAGTCTCGCGTAATTTTCGAAACGGTGACGGAGAGAGTGTGCTTACGGCTTTTAGAAGGCGAATCTGGTGAGATTCGGATCTAAACGCGTGGGTGAAATTTACGCTTGCGGCTTATCGACACGAATGATCTTGGGAGTTTTACGTATTTTTTTTTTTGTACTTTTCTCGAGAGAGATCGTTTCATAATTGGTTAGGCGCAGGTGCAAGGTGTTTTCTTTGAATCGAAATCATTATCTTTCACTTTCTTTCGGTTACCGCGCGTACAGCATAGACTATGGGATATTTTTTATGTCATAATTGTTTGTCACCGTACCCAGACCCGTTAGAAATTGAATTTTTCATGGACGCGACAATTCAGTCAACGTCTATGTTTTCCTAGTAAATGGTAGAAAACAAATACAAAAGAGTTTCACCTCGACATCGACCTCCTGTAGAGTAGTCGGCGCTGAGGTCTGGCCGTGTCTCGTTCTGCCCCATCCTGCTACCGTCGCGGTGCGCCCTTGCAGTTTGAGACTCCTGGCAGGCAGACAGACCGGCACTATGTGCTGCTTGAACGCCACGACCCGCGACAGCTTCACCAGAGCCACGTCGTTGCGAAAATCGGTCGGCGAGTACTGCGGATGCACCTGATACAGATCGATTGACCGAGGATTTTCTCAATTATACAAAATGGATTTGACAGGTCATATACGTAGCGAGCTTGTGTTTTGTATCAGTGCATTTAAAAAGAAATATTATATCATATAGTAACCAAAACACTACAGTATATAAATGTTATTGTTAATAAAATCTTTTTTTTATTATTTGAAATTTAGGTACTAATATTTACAATACAAATATGAGTTGAATTCTCTGCTAAATCGCAATGAAAAGTCGCTTGGAATGGCGACAATTTAATTAAAATCGTAGTACTTTTGTCTTTTTAATTAGTCCCTTTCGAATCCAAACCATTCAATTCAATAGAATCTTACATAACAAGCTATAGCACTGGGGATTTTATACCCTTCGAACCAATAAAAGCCAAGTGCTTATATATTTTGCTCGCAAATTCCTGGAATAGCGCGTGAAAATATTATTCATCAATGCACCGACCTCTTTCCTCTCAATGGCGAATTCCTCGTGCAGCAGCCGCTCCGAAGCATCCCTGACATCCCACTCGCCGAGTCTGACTTTGAGATTGTTATTCGGAGTCCTGCGCACGCACAAGCGAATATAATTTCATTATCATAATTGACATTCTATTTCGGTTAAATCCCGCATTTTAGAGCGCGGCAACATCTGCGAATTTCATTAATGAGGATCCGTTTTATTGAAACATCCAAATGATTAGATAAGGAGTTTATGGCTAATTTGTGTGTTAAATTAAAGGGATGCATCATAAATGAAGCTGATTTAGCGTTTTTTTTAAAGCATTGACTTAATTAGTGTAAGATATGCGCTTATGTAATCAGTCAAAATTGAGATCAACAATATTAACAAATACAATGAAGCTTTATAGCAATACAGTTTAGCATACTACTCAATCATTTCGACTGAATAATTTATGAATAAAATGTGTCATATTGCGTATAAGTTTGCCGGCCGTTTAAACGCCACGATCTTGACCAGGAAAGGACGATAATCGCAATCAACAGCTTTCTCTATATGAATTCACTCCCCCGCGAGAAAGAAAATTCATACTGATTTAAAGTCAAGAGCGTCCGATTGTTCGGGCACATAAAATCAACCTTTGAATAATGCAAGAAGCGTCGCGACGATGCGAAGCACTTTCGTGGCTAATAACGCCGTTTAATCGCCTCCCTGTTTCTCCCTTTCTCGCTCTCTCTCGCGCTATCTTCCTCGTAAACACGAAACTCAAGGCAGCTCGGCCCGTAAACAATAACTTACCTCGGTGCATCGTTTTAAGATTTTTAATTATGCTTCAATAACCGGATTATCTTTGCAAGGTTGAGCTATACAATCTGTTGGATGCTCAATCACCACGAAAGATCTCTGGTAGCATTGTTGTACTTATTAATAGAAATAAAATTGTTAGATTAATTTCTTATCAGTCGAAATTTCTGAAGTGATCAATAAAGTATCTATTTAAAAATATTGAATTATAAACCGTGTTGAATGATAGTTTGTAGGATAACGTAGAGCTACAACTAGTTTATAAAAAAAAAAGACATATCATACATTTCAAGCACCAAACTACTTTGATCCCTCTCAATTTCAATTACACTTCCAAATCAGCACGTATAACCGACGCAACCATAGTTTAACTGCCAAACGGGAAGAGAGAGAGAGAGAGATTATACAGCGAACGAGAGGGAGAATTGGCGGCAGCGGATAGAAGGGAAGATAGTTTAGAAAATCAATTTTACGAGAGGGTGGTATCGGCAGGATAACCAATAACAAAGCACCGGTACGTGCGCGTATTATCGGATCTATACCCAGTTACGTATATATAAGCTACACGCACGCACATATACACGCATTACACATATACACTATAGAGCTTCAAGGTTTATAGATGCAATTCGACGCGTGGATGATACTTACGTGGCAACGCAGTGGGCCGCCGTAACTACCCAGCGATTATTGAGCAGGGCACCGCCGCACGATAGCTTCTTCGTCAAGAATCCAGACTTGATTATGGCCGCCTGCCAACAGACAGAGACACACACACACCCGCACACAGGTTCACGTATTACTGTTAGAGATAATGGCCCAGGACGATCCTGAGCTTGTTACGCCATTGTTTGGAGATTAAACGCGCTCGCGGACATCCTTAACGCGACCGAGCTCTTTATCGTCCTTATACGCGATGCCCGTTATATGCATATATCTAGTGTGCATTCTGAACTAATGTTTGAGATTTGAAACGCGTGTGTATAGGCGAGTTGCCGGACTCTCGTTTAACGAACGTTGAATCAATGATTATTGATTGCGGACCGATTTGAATTTTTGATAAGCGTACGAGATTCTCGAGATTTGCTGTATATATACCTATACTAGTTCTTGGGAACATGCGGTCAATCGAATGTCAAAAATTTCGAGGATTCGTCGCTAAATTTTAATATTCTATATTCGCAAATAAAATAGGTGAATTGATATACCGAAAAATGATGAGGAGATATAATTATTGTGAAATTATTGTTAACAGAATTGTTAATATTGGACGTATCTGATGTTATGCTATAATAGAACTTGATATGGTAATTACTTGTTGATAATCTTCAGTATCTAAGCACCAGCACGTGTACGTTAAAATCAATACAGTGCCAGTAATAGTTGCACTGCTAATTGAAGTATAAGGCTAATTTAGATTTTACTATATAGTAGAAATTGATTTGTAAATTAAAACTCTTGTACATATAAATTTTATTCCTTTTCAAACAATATCTTAGAAAACTAGATGAAATACTATTTGAAATGCATATTGAGACTTATTGATGTCAGAAAAGGTTAAATGAAAACTACCCGTTCGTTAAAGCTACTTTTGCCAGTTTTTATATCTAATTTATATATTTAGCTTAGAGATAATTTAATGTTAAATATTTCATTACCTGCCAGGGATGACTACCGAAACTAGAACTGTGACCACCAACTATTCTGTTGCTCCTAGTATACAATTCGCCGCAACCTAAAAAATAATAAAACAAAAAAAAAGTATTAGGTGTAATGCACTTATTAAAGTTTTTAAAATACACATAACAAGTATTGCTTGCGTGATATCGCAGGTGAACGTGAAGCGATTAAAGCATTTTAGGGTGCAATCGTCCTTAAATTACGGTTTGTTTTTTCTTCGATCCTCAAAACTTTCAACATTCAGTGTAAAACTGTTATAAAAAGTTAATGTAAGCTTTCGGACGTATAATTTCATTGCATTTGCTTATTATGCAAGCTAGAATTGTGTACAATATTTCACGTTGATCCCGAACAAATCCTTTCTTTCAGATCGATTTCTGTTTCATTATCTTCTCATCGTAAAACTGTTTGTCCAGTCAGAACGAATTTGTCTTGGGTGCAAACAGAAGTGCTTCACAGGATAGTTACATTAGAAGGAAGAGAATCACAAATATATGATTAATGTGCTCCATTATTCCCATCCTTTGCTCGACACTGATTTCATTCATTAATTCATACTGCTGAGTACTCCTGGAGTGATGCTATTTTTTTCGTTTTCGTATCGCAAAGTGCCAATTTAAAATTGAAGAGTTTCTTTAACAATGATATAATAAATTTTTTTGTGTATTTACTAGAATAAATCAATATTATTAGATTTTATCTGATATAATTTACAAGCTATTGAATCCATTCGAAGAAACTTGAATTTATAACTTATATGCATATAGGGTTAACCCCTTAAAGTGAAATTGGCAAAGTTAGATCCTAAATTCATGTTTTAAGTCTCTTGAACTAGGGAAGACGGTATATTAGTCTGTAAATCTCAAAGAGTCGGTAATTAGTCCTAAAAAGTAAAAGGTCATGATTATATAGTTAATTTAAGGTATTATGAAAAGTGAGCAGCTACAATTTAGATTTTAAGAGTCTATTTATATCCAAGTACATCGTTACAACAAATTCACGTAATTATTAAAAAACTTTTAATTAAGCATATAAAACCATTAATTTAATAAGGATCTTTCTTAACTCGATTGGAAAAAAAACTCTTCCACACAACGCAATTACGACAGAAACAGAAAAGCAACAGCCCTTTCGAGTGTTCAAAGTGCATTAGTTAGAGAACGTGGATGAAGAGGTCGAGCGATCCCCGGCGTGTCCAAGCTCCTTCCTCCCACTGATTACCACGGTATCTGGCGTTGGTGGAGTGCTGCTGCTGCTGCTGCTGGCCAAGCGCTGATCCAGCCTCGACGGCGTTGGCCTGGCCGTAATCCTCCTGCGGGTAGTCGGGTGGCAAATGCTGCAGCGATGGTTTGTTAGGCGGGAAACCGATAGGTCGCTGAGTCTCCTGCTGATGATGCGAGCTCGAGGCGTATGTTGGACCGAGGTGGGGTCGCGTCCCACCGTAGACGCTCACGTCGTCGTCCAGATAGACAGGACGGTGGTTTCCAAGGCTGTAGGCTGCAAGTGCCAGAGGCTCGGCGCGCTCAGAAACTATCGGCTTTTCACTCATTTGCTCGCGAGTTCTGATCGTTTTTTTTTCTTTTCTTTTCTTTTGTACAAGGAAGGATGTTTTGATTTGTGCAATTTGAAGCGTAAAATATTGATTTGAGGTCTATAGCCTCCTGATATTGTATTGTTCTTGGATGCGATGTGCTAAGATCGAAGCTTCAGAATTTCAGTAGAGATACTCTGACAGGTGGTATAATGAATCGATTGATGTACAGAGATCTGGGGTAATTATACTACAATGTGAAATACTAAGCATTATTCGTATTTATAGTGATAGGAAAAATTGTATATAGCGCAGGGACAATGGCAATCCTCTAGAGAGTACAAAAAAGAATTTATGCAATAACTCTACATGGTTAGGTTAGGTAGAAAGTGTTTAGAAAATAATTTAAGAAATCATAACAAATCATTATTATCAACAAAAAATCTGTGAGAATGAAAGATTTTGTTTACATGACTATATATTTTTAAGAAGGATTCATTAATTAAAGAAATTAAAAAATATATGTATGCATTGTTTGATTAAACTTTAAAGAGACATTCTTTGGTCGAAAATATCAAAAGCATATTGATCATTTTAATCAAAACTAAATGTATGAAAGATCAGGGTTGGCCTTCAAACTTTTATATGGAGGCCAATATGCGAGTTTATTTGATCGCACAGAACTTTTGAGTGAAAATTGCTAACAACTTGCTCTAAATACTTTCATATATTTTGATTAAATGAACCTTAACTCGGGTGTAGGACCCATTGAATACGTATCTCATGTTTTCGGTCAATGAATGTCTCATAGCTTCATCTAAATCGGCTTCCCGGACTCATTGGGCCCCCCCTATACATATAAATCTCTTCTTCCTTCTATACTCATCTTATAATCGATTCCATATCGCAATCCCAATAAATCCAAATCCCTATCTTGTAGGTGATTAAGGTATCTTGTGCTTAACATGCCAGGTGATTAAACTGGTACAGCCATTTAACGATAATAAAATCATTTGAGATGCTCCACTTTGTAAGGATACGAATCGATACAGGATGAGATTCACAGTTTTTTTTTTCGAGGTCATGGAATGACAATGGGAAATTGACGAGCGTGCACATCAATTACAAAACAGAATTTTAAGTGATCAAGGCGAGGCGTTGATGATACAGTGTAAAATTACACGTGAATCCATTTGCATATTCTATTTGTTTTGCTGATCCATTGAAGAGATATGAAGGATGTCAGTGCATCATGATAATTTGACCAGAACTGATGTATAAGCATATATCAAGCCCCATATAACTTGCACATCCTTCTTTCCCCAATAATATTACTATATAGTTTATTTTGGTTTAGAAAAAGTGGAGATGATGTGAAAAATTACTTTTCAGATTTTAAAAAATATTTACAACCACGATTACCTCGTTTCTTTTAAAAAATTGTCAAAATTTTCACTAAATAAAGAGAATGAAAACGTAAACTCACTGGCATTCTGCAAAAGGCCTACGCTCGGCTTCTGAATCTTGTCCGGGATGTCATCATCGTCGACGCAGCAGCTCCAGATCATACCGCCAGAGCAAAGATCAACTGGCCGGCCGCCTCCCAATACACAGCTTATACTTAGGCCACATTCGAATTTCGCGCCCTTGTACTTACAAGTTTGGGGAATCACTGAAATTTGAAGTTGCAAACGTTCAGAAGGGATCAAAATTAGAGAAATCATGATTGTTAATTATTATTTCTGTTAATGTTTAATGTAAGAGTACATACTTATTAAAAATAATTTTTCAATGAACTAAATCTATATTTGACATTGAACATTATACTTATTTTAAAAGTGGGTATAATTTTAAGTAATGATATTTAAAAACTGACACAACATTTATATGTTTGTATAATAACTAATAATATTTTACAATCATACAGATAATAAAATAATCAGCCTTGATTCAGTCAAGAAATTAAAATTTTACTGACGCACTTTCATGTGCTTGGAGAATGAATTTCACGCTTGAAGTTTTATGGTCAAAATCTTTTAGTAAGTGTGTAACCATTGGACACAATTTTGTTATTAATGTTAGCGTTATAGGTACCAATCATTTCAAATTAATGTAATAAAAATCTTTTTAAATGGAATCATGTTATTAAAAAATTCATATATGTTATACACAATATTTGAAACAATTTCTACATGTATCTGTTTATATAAATTTATTAACGCAAGAAGTAAATCCCTTATAAAGAATATTAACTTTTCATTATTCATGTGGAAACTTGTCCGAACTAAATGTAAAAGTTTGCATGCATTTTGGTATCGAAAATCTCATTTTATTATAGAAACCGCACACGAATGATGGCAACAGAGACAATTGCATTTTATATATTTATCTATCTGGCACATAATTCATCTAATTCATCATCAGTTAAAGAAAAATAAAGAGAAAAAAAAATATTCTCAAAAATCCTGAAGATAAGGCGCACCGAGCCGCGAAGCAAGTGTATATACACACTGTATACGGCGGGCTTGCTCTGTTTCGCGAAGTAAATGAGTGTCCAGGCGGCCGCAACGCGCTCCGTACAGTCACTTTCCTTCCGAATGGGACTCCTTCGCAAGTGAAATTTAGGACTCGGCTCACGAACGAGCGTGAAAGTTTTTGTTCTCCCTTCCCCCTTACTATCTAATTTCACCGGTGGTCTACGACAAATCGGCCAAAATACTAATTTCGATGCAGTACTGCACCGATATTGTACCAGTATATTCGCGACATAGAAATGGAGATTACGTAGTCGGGATTAGTCCGGTATTAATTCTGTTACGGATTATACCGGCAGTGTTCACTGTCGTCGACGTGATCTTGGATATTCATTTTTCGTTTTTATTTTCAAAGGCAGGCAGAGACATATACAGGTGTATGTTTCATGAGACACTGTTTCATTGGTACACTTTCGGGAAAATGTGTTAATTTTAATGCTTTTCTCTTGCTCCACTTTAGCACCACTAAATTTTCATTTAATTTGGCGTGAAATTCTACTCTGAGGTGACACTTAAATTCATACGTAATTGTCCCAGAGTTTAGATGACCGTCTTAAGATCATTAAGAGACTTGACTACATAAATGAAATTTTTAAATTTTACCTGGTTTTGTTTATACAATTTCTGTCTTATTTTTATTTTTCGGTACACGTATAGTCAGGCAAATGAATTCTAAATATTAATCATGTTAATAAAAATTATTGTCATTATAGAGACAAATCAACTATCTTAATATTTTGAGATTTGAGTTTTCAAAATAGTAATAGGAACTAAAGAATATTAAATTACTGGTCTAAACGTGATACACTTTAAAATATATGAAACGTCATAAATTAATAACCCCAACTCATAAATGATCACGTGATTTTTGGCTGTTCGAAGACAATATGATGACGTACTTGAAATTTAATTATAGCACTCGACACTCCTATTTGTATTAAACTATTAATCACGAAAGACTTACATAGTAGAGCAACAAATAGAACTCACGTATGATTTTCCAAAATTCAATCAATATATCTCTATATTAATTCTTGAACCCTACCTTGAACCAGCACTTTATAATTGTAAGACTTTTGCATTAAAACCAACAATATCACAAACGTAAAACTAAAACAATCAAACAATATGAACCATGAATTTATCAAAACTTTAAGTTACTTCTAGCATCGATCCAACCTTGTTTCGGCACTTATCGCAATAACTATGATTAAGGAGACAAAAATCGACGAACAACAAACATACTTCGGCCGAGCATATCCATGATGCCATTGTGAACATCCGGCGACTGATGTCCACGATGATCGTTGACACTTCCGCTGAAATTCTTCTGTCTCTTGCCAAGTGCCTCAACCAGCAGCATTCCCTGCTCGTGGCTACTCAATTTTCTTCGTCTGCCCCGTCTGTTCGACTGATAGCCAAAGCCAGTCTTTTCCTCCTCAGCCTGCAACTTCTTCCTGTATGCCAACTCGTCCAGAAAGCTTGTGTACCGAAGTGCATCATTTCCATCCTCATCAGTTCCATCATCATCATCATCATCATTGACATCCTGATCATAGTAAGTATCAGCGGTCAATCGTTGATCGTCGTCTTGATAAGCCGGAGTGAGTCCATAATCGTATCGATTAGCCTGGTCACGATCAATGGCGTTGACACGACTGCCGGTACCGATAGCTCGATTCTCTCTGATCACCACTGGCTCGTCCCTCGCGAATCCAGCGACCCTCGAATTTCTCGAGTGCACCACCACCGCCTGAATCAACACAGTGGCAAGAATACCAAGGAAGAGGCAACAGGGGCGCATGATGACGATGGACACACCAAGGATCTACTCTGCCGTCCCGGCGCTCGCTCATGTCAACCAGTTTCCCATCTGCCCGACTGCCAATACTGGACCACGGTACTTGACCGATCCTTGTGCTTCAATCAATTTGGATCACCCTCTTATTTCTCTCCAAGCTGTGTTTTTCTCTGTGAATCGTGTGTAATGTGTATATGTGTGTTGTGTGTAAATGTGTGTATGTGTGTGTATGACCGCACGACGGCTCGCCTGCCGAGAGACTAAGGAGTCGGCGAGCCGCGTCAGGTGTCGTAGTATAATATCGCTGCGGTCGGCGAACGTCCTCTCGTCTTGTGCCCCGCGCGCGCGGTTATACCGCCGTTGGTCGCTGCCGCGCCTGCTTTCACCGCGAGTATAGCGAGCTCTCGAGAAGTAGCGCCTTGTTCCCAGAGCGCGCGGCGCTTATCCGCTTTGCTTTCTCGCTGTTCTGGCGCCGCCGCTGGACTCTTCTTCTTCCTCTTCTTCTTCTTCCTCTTCTCTCGCACTCTCTTTGCATGCGCGCCTTCCACTTTTTTTTTGTACGCTAGGCGGGGATGTCGCCGCGATTCGCTTCTCTCTCTCCCCCTCTCTTTCTCTGTCTTTCCATGTCTTGCTCTATTATAACACTTCGTATCTGGTTGATGTCCACTCGCATGCATCGTCACTGCTACCATTACCATTTTTTTTCTGTATTATTGTAGTATACCACGAAGAGAACGGACTCGGCTGCACGGCTCGCGCGTTAGAAACTTTTTTACTCGTTAAATGCTCTCATTTGAATCAGTCACTTTGTGCCAGTAATTGTGAGTGCATTCAAAGGGTGTTTATGTAACGTCTCGTAAATAATGATGTTTTTTTTATGAGAGTTGCAAATGAACTTGATCTTTAATGGTTTTATTCCCATAATTATCTTGTTTTTATACTGCTGGTGTTTTTAAGAGAATGGAGAAGGCAACCAGTCGATTCTTTAGAAATTTAGAAAATCTCGGTATATGTATGCTTTTTCTTTTCTTGGTAATTTCTGTTAAAAATGATTATTGCAACTGCCCGTTGACTATTTCCTTTGATACAAAAATAATTGCTCATCTATTATTCTTTTATAAAATTATTATTGCTTTATAAAAAAAGTGATTGGCCCCTAAAAGCAACCGGACTTTTTTCATGCCAAGGTCTAGTTGTCGACCACAGAAACTTGCCCTTCATGTTTTCATGAAAATATCACGTATTATTAAATGAAGAATTGGGCTTGAGAAATCTATGTGCCACTGATTTAACAACGGACTGTTTTAAAATCTAATTATTCTCTTCCGTCATCGATCTTATAGATACTTAAATAAAATAAATAATAGAATGATAGATAGCACGACTTTTCGACTTTTTAAAAATATCACAAACACGATGTATTCAATATTCCATGCAGTTTTCTAAATAAACACCACTGCCGCGAGAAAGTACAAGTGGAAGGAATTCGACGGGCTTATCTAACTCGACGCCTGCACAGAAGCTCCTTAACTCGTCACAAACACATTAGCTTGCATCTCTGATCCGCGACGAAAAGTTTTCGTTCGGTTGACCCCGTCACGCCTCGACCCCACGACATTTCAACATCATTCGCTTTCGCGCCAAGCGACGTGCTAACGATGTGTCACACAATCGACCAGATGACGATGAAGAAGCTCTCGCGAGGATGATCTTCCAGAGGGAAACAACGTCGTCTAAGCGTGCATAATTGACTCATTGTCCCTCGGCCCAGGCTTAGGCGTGAAATTATTTTTCTCTTTTTCGGGGGAAACGCGTATAATAATCGTTCTTACATTCCTTTTTTTTCCTACCGTCATAATGCTGCTCATAGTTGGATATTTGTGTACCTTCCTTTTCGGCGAGCTGTTGTTGGTATGGCTATGAATTTATTAATGTTAACCATCGCGAAGGGTTTGGCATGTCATGAATTATGCATTGTCCCAAAAATAGAGTTTGCCGAGTCTTATTGAACAGCTTTGGATGTGCATAATTGCGTTCGGTGAAGCGTGCAGATGAGCCCTTTTTGTTGATTATAGAAATTAATGAAATATTAATGAAGGTTCATTTATGTACTTGTGCACACAAGGTGAATAAACTTAACGAAATATTCGACCGATAACAGAGTCAGTTTTTTAGTAATTCTTCTTAATTTCGAATAAATATGAAAGCATTCCTATGCATAATATGTAATTTAAAATGTAAATATAGTGCAAAAGATGTTATTGACGACAACGCATAATACTGCTCATACGTGAAGTTTGGAGTTTGTAATCAATCTAGTTTATTGTGTAACTGTATGGATAACTATAAACAATTACTTTAGAAAAAACCAACGATACCTGCATCATTAATACAATATATTTTAATTCGTCAATAACATGTTTTTTTTTTCGTAAAAAAAAATGAAAATTGAACGCATTATGTTTCAACTGATTAGCGTTACATAGTAGATGCAATTGTATTTACTTCCACGTAGATATAAACTAACGTAAATTTACATTAGAATTGATCCTGTCACATTCGTTGCGTTTTATTTTTTATTAAGCTTTTTGAAGTCTTCAAGAAAGCATGTTTAGAGAATGTTGAAAAATTTTAGATTACATAATTTTGTATACAGTGTGCAGGGAAGAACGATGAGAGATTAGATAGATAAATCGCAGTCTTCATAGAAAGACCGGATACTTTAACACGCTAGGACGGTCGGTTTTGCGATTAACATTTCTATATTAAGAGAGAGATGAATTCTGTGTCCTGTTAAATTGGTTATTAGTTTCGTTCTCTGCGAGTCATACAGTTTGCATTGCCATATGACGTGATTGAGATCTTCATTTTCCTGGTCGCATTTACACTTTGCGCTATTTGTAATACCGATTCGGGAAAGAGAGGCAGCCATGTTGTAATGATCTGTTCCCATTCTGTTAATTGTGTCCTGTCACATTTCTACAAAAATACATTAAAAACTCAAGAAATTATCTCTACCGGAAAAATATGGTTCTAAGGTTTCTTTTATTTTAATCAATTATTATTACCTTATCGGCTCAAAGCTCTCTACAAAGAATCAATCAATTTTTGCTACCAAACCTAATTTAGTTGAAATCTGACTACGTTTTAAAAATGACCCTACATAGTTTATAAAGATTCCCTACAAATCTAGACCCATTTACTAGACCAAAGTGAAAAGTGTCCCACGTGAATTTCCGTCCGTTAGACGAGCAACACAAAACGAGTGTCACTGCTCTTCCAATTCTCGCGCCTTTCTCTTTCTCTTTCGGCACGCGTCTTTTACCGTCTCACTCGCCCGCGTATCCCGTTCCGTTATATTTTCACTATCGCTTTCGAACTGTTGTGTATATCCACACGCATGCATACAAAAAGAGATGCTTGCTCCTCATTCGGATACAAGTTGCCGAAAAAAAAGGAAGACTACGGAACAGTTTTTTTTTTCCATCGCGTAAAAGTAAAAGTATTTATAGCGTACGAGGAACGAGGAAAAAAGTTGGTGCGCCTATCAAAGGAAGATGCCAGAATGTGCACATTGTTTCCGGATGTCTTGTTGCTGGAATTTTGTGGGTATAAACAAATATAAATAACTTGCACACGATGTTCGTGTTATAAAAGGATTTTCCTTCAAAGAAAATATGTTCTAGATTCAAAGACTTGATTTAGATATTTCAAGTTCTTATTTTGCGTGTAGAAATGCTTGTTTGCCTCTTACTTTTAGTTCCATTTAGTATGTTTACCAGCGAATTATATAACTCAATCATAAAGAGTATTATTTATCATAATTCAGTTGAATAGTCGTCATGGCTCAAATCTACGTACATTAAAACGAAACTTTATTATTTTAACGCGTAAATATAAAATTTATTTCGTTACAAAAAATGTGTTTTCTCTGAGTAACAGAAAAAAAATTGCCTTTCGTGAAAAGCAGATAATTATTACTTAAAAAAAGTTGCTTATTCTTTATACAAAAAGTAATCAAATGTTATCTTTATAAAACTCATAGAATTCTTTGGCTTAAGATATTTAGCCAAGCCAAATTTTAAGATATCTTTTATATTACAAAAAACTATATACGAGAAAAGCAAAGTTGAACTATGATTCGAGTACGCGTAAAATTCTTTACGCGGTCAAGGAATAATTTTCTCTCACAATTAACACAAAATAATATTATTCTCTCGAAGAAGTTCATGATTTTGCAACATTTACTGCAAGAGAAAATCACACCTTTCGTGGAGACTACCTTAAGCGAAAATTTGTATACGTAAATTTTGCTTCAATAATATGCGCATGCTTTTGTACCATAACAAAAAAAGACACATAATTTTTCATTCATTTCCGGTCTACTTGAAATGGCGTTTCATTCGTCCTCGAAGAATTAAGCCTCTTTGGCGGCAAAATATAGCTTTGCTTCTGTGACCCAATTTTAATTTCTTAGCGCTCCAAGAAAAAGATTTTCATTGTGTACTTTTATCTACAGTTTGGCCGCGAGCGTGCGGCGACACGCATATAAAAGCGCGTATACATGCATACGTACGAGCGCGAAAGTTGTGCACTTTTACTCGCTGGCCCAAGCTCTTTTCTTATCTTACACACTCTCAAGCGCACTGTGTACATGTACTTTTGTGTATATATACAGATGTACGTGTAAACTTTCAAGAATTTCGCTTACGTCCAAGCTCGTCGAAGAATCTTAGCCGGTCATTCGGGACGATGTTGTTTTCCATAGTTCCCTCTTGCTCCGGCGAGTCTGCGACAAATATGTGCATATATAAGTGTACAATGCGTATTTTACATTCGAAATATATGATTTTGTAACATTTTATTCGTATTTTACAACAATTTACAATTCTGCCATCAATCAATTGAAAATCTCCCTTGAAAATGGCAATGTTTCATTATTATTGAAACTAATTTATAATAACTTCAAAAAGTCGTAAAAATTAGTGATAGTAAAGTTAATGTTTTCAATTTGAAAAATTACTGTACTATGAATTTTAAGTACTATTGAAAAGTGTAATATTCAATTTAAAAAAATATAAAATAAAACGTTTTCATTTTCATTTTTAGTAATGTTTCTCGTTTTAGAATTCATAACTTCCGATTGTAAAAAAAAAGTTTTATTACTTCCTTTTGAAAACTGTTATGGAGATTAAAATACCATTAAGTTGAAAAATTTTAAGCTATAGAACATTTGGTTGTTATTTAACTCTCTAAAGATCGGTAAAATGAAGTCATAAAGAATAATTAATATTGAGTTATTAAGAAAATTATTAATAAAAATTAGAAATAATAAAATTATATTTTTAAGGTACTTGACATTTCACATTGTATTAACATTTTACATACAAAATATACCATGAAATGATATGCTAAAATAAAAATTTAATGTGAGAAACGAGGAAGATGTTTTATAAAATAATAAATTACATGAAAAAGATAAGATGAATCACCTACAGTGGATTCATTTTACTCAGATTTGGACAAAATACTTTATATGTAATTTTTCGTTAATTACTTGTCATCAACACATCGATGGAATGCACAGAAAAAGAGTTTCTATATCATTCAAGTTTTATTCCCGTTTATTTCCAGCAAAAATTGATAAAAGTCTCTCATTTCCTCGTTCATTTCTCCATAATTGTCGTCAGAAAGAAGTATACTAATATACAAATTATAATTAATCATTCATTCGTAAAAAAAAAGAATCAAGCGACAGTTCATTCGCAAAAGAAGCAGAAAAACGTTTTCCGCAGTTAAACGAGCAAACGAAGCAAAAAGTCTCACCAAATTGCTTGAGATACTTGTCGTTCCTCCTGCATCTAACCACATCCAACCTCGTCATCATCATCGCCGCCAGGACGAGCGTCGACAGCAGAATCCTCATATCCTCTCCCGTACTCTCGAACTATCTCCCCACCGAATAAGCAAAAAAAAAATTAAAAAAAAAAGAATTTCAAACCGATCGATCGATAATATGTATCAATCGGTCATATCATATCGAAAAATCCGCCGCTCTCGTTTTTCCCCTCGCCGGCATTTCGTCCTCTTCCTTCCTTCTCTCCTTCACGTGCATACACACACACATACACGCGCGGCCGTATCAGTACGTGTGGGTAGCGTCGAGCGAGGCTGTGTAGTGGTTGCCGGTGGTGGTGGATGTGGGACACGGAACCAGGCCACTGAAACAAGTGGAACGCACTTTAGTGCCTGGAGAAGTAGAGGCGCAGATGACGGAGTGGGAGTAGGACGAAACCGCCGTCACCGAGACCGATATCCCCCTCTTCCTTTCCTTCTCTCTCTCTCTCTCTCTCTCTCTCTCTCTCTCTC
>UELV01081230.1:0-11664 GCA_900490015.1 Megastigmus stigmatizans
TCTTTGAGTTAAATGATGCAGCTTATTGGATTAAATAAATGTTCTATTAACATAATGATTTTTCCGTCTTCCATTCTACAACGATTCGTTGTTAATTTGACAATATTAGAGTTTGCGCTATTTCAACTATGAAAAATTGTTGAATCAATTGAATTTTTTTCTCTGTGTAAGAAAGTTTAAGGTATTAAAGCTTCTAAGAATGAAGTAACATAAGAGTCATAGAATCATCAGTCCACCAAGTATTATTCATCAAAATATTCAATATGATTTGAAATTGATAGAAGTTGTGATGAATTTATTGTTCATTTGTAGTTTGTAATAAATAAAAAATACTCAATTAATCATCCGCGAACCAGTATATATTTAACGAGTTTATAGAGCTTGCAACGTTTCGAAGGTTTATAAACTGTACCCTTTCCTATTCAGGCTAAGCAATAACAAAAGTTCCAATTTAAAAAAAAAATCATAAAATTATCTTTTTTACTTTTTTTACTATAAGATTAGCACACACCTTCAGTATTGTGTAATAGTTACATAGAGTGTCGGATTATTAAATTGATAAACTTAACCATAATTTTTTTTAATATAAGTAATTCATAAAAATTACACTTATCCTCGCCATCAAAACTACAAGCTATTATTAGTTCCACTCATCACGCATGTATCCTTCATTCTTCTTTTGTTTCCAAAAAAAAGATTAAATTTCGCTACCATCCTTGGACTTGATTCAACATCCTTCTCGACAATTCTTACACTCGTGTATAGTGCCTAGACCAACTCCAACTAAATAAGCGTATCTCTGTCCTAATTAGCGTACACTCCGCCGAAAAACTTGTGAATTTCAATACATCTTGCGGTTTGTAATCAAGGGAGAATGGAACAAAGCTGAGCGCCCAGTATGTCTCTTCCGAAAAAAAAGAGGAGCAAGGAACTGCAACCAGAAACGGAAGACACTTTAATTGCGAAAAGTTCAAAAAGAGAACAAAAAAGTTGGAAGTCGAGAGAGAGAGAGAGAGAGAGAGAGAGAGAGAGAGAGAGAGAGAGAGAGAGAGAGCAAAAGAGAGCGAAGAGAGAGAGGAACATTCGAAGGCCGCGATCTGGATTTCCGGGCTCTGTCGTTCTATATATATAATACAGCGTACAGATATGGGAGGTAGTGCGAAGCAGGTCGTCCGGAAGTGGATTTATCGTCGCGGCCGAGTGCGCGCAAGATAGACAAGGACGCGCCTCGTTACTTCGTATATACGCGATATGTATTCACACATATATAATACAGCATACCTAGCGCACAAACAGTCATATGCCGTGAGTAAGTATGCAGATGCGCGCGCACCCACACACGCACGCTGGCCACCCAACTGATAAAGGCCGTACGTCGCACTCTATGAGCTGACTGGCTGCAAGTGTGCGTATATACATATATATATAAGCGTGCGTGCACATTTACGTTTATGTAAATGTGCGTACATGAATACACGATACGGGCGATATGTGTTTATTTTGAGCGTGGCGGCGGTTGAGCGTGGCAGGAAAAGCAAACGGCGACGATTTGCTGTGCGTCCACACTTGCACTTTCTGGAGATATGGGACTTTTGGGGACGATGGCATTTTGACGTGAGAATTAGAGAGCAGGAAGGAGTTGGAAAATAAGTACATAAGTACAAAATTTTAATTTAGTTAGTACCGAGACAAAAATTAGAGTTATTGAGAACAATGAGTAAAGGTTGTCATGCTTCGGGCGACTTTTTTTAAATTGCTTTCATGATACAATGTGAAACGGTGCAATTATTACCTAATATATAGATGATTCTTAAAATAACACTAAATAATCGACACCTTGAACTCTTACACGAAATGTTCTTTTTTACGTAAATGATTATATATAATAAGTCATACTACCAATAGACGTAGCTCACACATAGAGACTATATACTACAAAAATACCTAAATAAATAACCCACACCTTGCCTATCCAGTCTATTTTATTAGATTTTGAATATCCATCTTTTATAACTTTGCACAAAATTCATATTTTTATGGTCATATTCATATTCAGGTCTTGAATTAAAGCTCCTTTAGCCAAATCTATGATCCAGAGGACTGGAGGAGCAAGCTGGATACAATTCAGAGCCCGTTTCGAAAGTGCCCATTTTTCTGCCGACTTTGAGGCGGTGCTATTTGTATTATTTAAGTAGTAATTGTTTGAAAATGTTACAATTGAATTGGAATTTTAGCAATATTCGAACGTAACATTTATAAACTGTTTCAGAAATGGATGTTTGCGACTTGTCTCTTTCTTATTCGAAACTGACGAACTGTTTTTCTACATGTCTGCTGGACACTACTTTTAAGAAATAAAGAAGTTTGCGACGAAAAATAATCCCATTTTGCATCCGAATATAATGCGCGTAGGAAAAGGTTAAATTGTGATTTCAGAACTAACACAAATCCTATTAACTGAACATAATACAGTATTTTCTTGGCCAGAGAACAAAACCACGTTGAGTAATTATTACATTCATACTGAGTTATTGATCAACATTACTAAATCTGTTGCATTTCTCGCATTGTAACATTACGTATTTCCTGTACAATGTAATAAATGAACAACACCCACTAATTTATATTGCATGGAAAGTTACCGTGAAACTGGGCTTTTTCTTTATGCGAGTAAAGAAAATTACAAGACAAGCAAAGTGGCTCTATTTATCTATGATGGTGGTAACTTGATCAATATTCGAGGTCGCAGAATGCTTCCAATTAATGCTTATATTACATTTTGCCTCAAGGCATGATATTATATTACTAATAAAGTAGATAAATGGTATTATTAAAAATAAATGAGACTTTATTTGAAATCAAAATTAATTAGAACTGTAAGATTTGATAAGCAAAACTCTCATCTCCGCCTTAATAATAATGATATAAGTAGAATCAAAGAACGTAAACGGTAATTTTATTAAGTATAGGTATTAATGACAGAATATTAAAGTTTGATTGTTAATATTATATAATAACTTTATTAAAAATTTACCGATTTCACACGTCTGATATTGTTCAATGATATTTTTGGATTGTAAAGGATTTATTCTTTTGTATCATCTAAAAATATTTTTTTATTATTAATTTTTTTTAGCTCTGTCATTTAATTATCAAATGTACTCATTTTTTCATTAAAACACTTCGAAATGAAATTTTTAGTATATCCGAAAGTGAAGCGTACTATTTTTAGATTGTAATATCTACATGGATGTGTATGCGTAACATATCGCATGAACTAATTTTTATATAATGAACGTATTTTTTTTAGACACTGACTTATAATTTCTTGAAACTTTATTTTTCAGACGTTTCGTATGATAAACGTATCGCAATTTACTACGTTTAGATACATCTCTTCGAAAGAGCTTCGACTTATTGAATCTTAAATATAATATATAGGGCGTTAACGAACAGATTATCACTTTCGACGGAATCGGGTAGAGCGAAAAATTTTAAGCAAAAAATCATTAAGAAACTTTTCGATCCGATCAGTAATTACTGAGTAATAATCGATTGAAAATCAGTCGATCGCGCCTATTGGCGTAGAGCTACCTATAGCCGCAAGCGGAGCACGAGGAGTATAGAGTGGCTGTATAGCTCTACGGTGATTGGTACGATCGACTGATTTTCAATCGATTATTACTCAGTAATTACTGATCGGATCGAAAAGTTTCTTAATGATTTTTTACTTAGAATTTTTCGCTCTACCCGATTCCGTCGAAAGTGATAATCTGTTCGTTCACATTCTGTGTATTTAATATCAACGAAAAACGTGCATTTTTAAACTTATATCGATCTCAGAAATCAACAACTGAATCTTTTCAAAAAACTTGTAATTGTATGTACTTGAAATTTTAAAACTTCCCGGTAATAATCTAAACTAATTTCCGAAGAAAATATTAAATAAAAAAATAAAAATTATATCTTCCCTAGTTTGAAATTTAATTAAATATAAATTAATTAATATGATGACATTATTCCAAATTAAATGAATTTATTATATGTATGCCGCATGTTACAATATAATAAAAAATTAATAGATATTGAATTTTGTATGGACTAATATAACCAGATTAACGTACGAGTATTATAAATGCAGATTCTCTTTCTTCCGAGCAATATTATTAGATTTATCTTGACGTTGGTGTGTAGGAGAGATCTGGGCAAAGTTAAACGCAGGGCGGTATTGAACACCCTGTATAAATTCATTTAAACACCTCTAATTTATCTTTGGATAAAGTAATTTTCAAATATCAGCGCAGCCAATCTATTGACAAAGTTAGTTACCGACTAGGTAATATTTTAAAATTTTTATGACAAACAAAATACGTACAAACTTAAAAGCGCGTTAGACCTTCAATGCAAAATATTAGTCGATATAAAAAGAGTAAAAAAGAATTTCAGTAGTACTTACTAGGAAAGCTATTTCTTACATTCTGGGGCGAATTTGAACATTATCATATGAGGTGTTTTTGAACATCCTATTTTTCTTAAATATTTCCGTAACAATTATTGTGTGCTATTTATATTTAGATTAGATTAACATCGCATATTAGATCTAGACGTACATTCGAAAGGTAAACAGAAATAGAGTTGATTAACCTCCTTGAGACAAGTGACGAGGTAACTTGTCGCAATAAAGTACTTTTGTCAATACAATTTTTTCTTATAACTTTTCAAATTACGGGATAAAAATATTTCCTGAACTTTGAAAGATCCAAATAAAAGGACATTATAGGACTAGTATGAACAGAACATGCAAGCGAAAAGAATCAAATAAAAAAAGGGCACATATTTGCCCTGATTACCCCTATATATTTTCCATATGAATTTTTTGCAAACTGAATAAAGCCGCCCTCAACAACAAAACCGCCAACCGCTGAAATAACCGAAGTAAAAAAAAACTATGATTTTTATAAAGCGAATATTTCCGAACCAGTATAACATTCATCAAATGTAATCTGCGCCTGTGGAAGTTTTAACAATTGACCTATTTATTGATCGCAATGTATATAGCAGCTATAGAGACATAATGACATATATATACAAGTTTAAATATGATTCATACAACGGAAAAATTGATTTTTAAAAATTTCTACTCTGCAAACGTTTAGCTGCACGGAGAGAAACGATACTTTTAGTAACGCATTTAAAAAAGGCAATAAAAATGGTTAATTAATTAAATAGGGTTGGTGAAACGTCAATTTTTTATGATGACAAAGTTTTATACACATTTCCAAACAAACTGTACGATAACAGAAGCTTATTTTTAATTTTCATGGATATTGATTACCAAAATGTGTTTTGATACAAGCTCAAACTTCATGTGTTTTTCATCAGCTATTTAGTATATATACAAACGAAATATTAAGTAATCATGTTTACTTAATATTTCTTATAATTAAGATTTATGTTTTTATAACGCCTTAGTAAGTAGATATTGTAAGTAAACAAAAAATTAACTCTTAAATTGATTTTTGTATCATGAATAAATTTGAAAATACTCTTTGGTGTTTATTTACATATTTATTAAGATGATTAAGCCATTTGTAACGAACAATAACAAATGTTATATTATTAATTCATGGCCTATTTGAAATAATGCTAATATTAAGATTTAAAGTAAATGTCGCCAGTTGGAATCATTGATTACTATGCTGTACAATCTCATTTCCTTGTGATTATTAATTTAAATCTAGCGCAAGTTAAGTTTAATCCAATTTTTAGATGAGAATGTCATACTAGTTATTTTAAGATATATCTATATACACGTGTTGCATAAAAAGGCTGTGGAAAATCTGCCTCATCAATTTAAATAAGAGCAGTGTGTTCATATTTTGCAATAATTTTTTTGTCGTAAGAGTATTAATAAAGTGAATGAAGCACTTTAGCGTATTTTAAGTAAAATATATATTATTTTGTGCATGGACAAAATTAAAAGTTTAATCTTGTTTTTAATTAATTAGTCCGATATCGTTTAAGTTACACATCCGTTCGCTTTTGTACGTTTATAAAACCTTTTTTTCATCAGTATAAAATTTTTATGAAAAAACATCTTTTCACGGCGTATTATATTGTGTAATCGTTTTTAATTAAAACTTGTGGAGTTTGAAATTTTCAAAACTATCCACGACACCTTTTATAGTGAGACTACACAGTTTTAATCAGAAATAAAGTACATTATATGAGGAACTTTAATTAGTATCAGAATTATGCACACCAATTATTTATTAGGTTACGGACTTGAACATTATTGTTAAAATTATGCATTATATAAATAACTTTAATAACATCAGTAATTTGTGTAATAAATAATTTTTACTGCTGGAAATTACTGCTGTGTAATGTAATATTAATGGATACCTGAAAATACTTTTTTTTATAAAATTTTTATATTTCTAGTTGTTATACTCTCCTGATTATTATAGAGACATCGCTCATTCATTTGATTTATAGAATTCGCTCGTATATAGGAAAATAAATTGATATAAGAAAAAATCGAGAAAACTGTGCTAAGACTATCGACGCTGGAAGAAATGTATATTGTCAAAATAGATTTTCATATACTCCAAATAAATATACCATTTTAGTCAGTTTACTTGGCATCCGAACAAACTAGTATCGCGTATTTTTCTTAGTAAGAACACATTTTGAGGATATTTTCATTGCAATTGCTCTGGATAAGGGAGCTGAGCTCTCTTCTGAATCGTATATAAAATTCGATTTATATAGAAGACAGCTTTGCAAAAAGCAAACGATATACTCATTCTTATGTGCATTGTCATCCGTATAATCTAAGCAAAAAAAAGTAAGCGCGCATAGACAGAGTCAGCAAGGACAGCGAGTAACATTTCTAATTAACTTCTGAAACGCAGCTCGATCTCCAGCGCGGCCACATGCGTCACCCACACTCTCTCCCTCCTTCTCTCTCGCATTTGGACTCCTTAAAGCAACGAGGGTCTCTCTCTCTCTCTCTCTCTCTCTCTCTCTCTCTCTCTCTCTCTCTCTCTATCTATCTATCTATCTATCTCTCTCGTGGTAGTGCTCAAGCAACTGTGTGTGTATGTGTGTGCGAGGGAGAAAGAGAGAGCAGTAGTAGCCGCAGCGAGTCCTAATTGCGCGAAGACTGTGCGCACTGGGACCTCTATTTTCCACGCACACACGATGTACTACCACACAGGCGGGTCGCGCACGGCTACGTATACAAGAGTATATAAGCGAGGGAGCGAAGGGAAAATCCGAAATGAACGGAAAAGCGTCGGGTGAAACTCGATTTCCGAGAAAGAGAGAGAGAGAGAGCGGTGCGAGAACGAATTCGTGTCTATGTTTGCAAGTGGGTGGTGTGTGTAGTTTAGCCGCGCCGCGTGTGCACACGACGTCGCGTACCTATATATATATGGTCGGTGTCGGCGACGGTCTCTCGGCGCGAGAGAGGAGAGCTAACGCGCGAGCCGAGGACGCGAGGGAAGATCAATAACGCGCCTATCGACGTGCGGGCCCGTGCGTCAAAGAATTTTTCACATATAGCGGCCGAGAGAGAGAGAGAGAGAGAGAGAGAGAGAGAGAGAGAGACCGCGATTCGATATGATACCGGAGCACACGGCTGTCTCGCCTCGTAGCCGCTCTGCCTTTTTTTACCGGCGTGCTCGAGCCTCCATTATTTTGGAAGCGATCGGAAATCGAAGAGGACTTATAAACCTATATCTGGCTTTCGGGTCGTAGAGATCCTTTAAACCGGGTAGTGGCGTGGGATAGTCGATAAATTGATCGAATTGATTATTTTCGAGGCTAATTGGCTCTGTGAAATATGTAACGATTGTCTTTATGGATTGCGAGATAAAATTTTATTTTTTCCTGTTGTTTCTGTTCCCGCCCGTTTTTCTTTTTTATTAATTGACACAATTTTTTTAATTTGAGAATCGATGGATTGGAGGTCATTAAATGGGTCTACCGTTAACCTGATTGTGTATATATTTCAGTAACGTTTGATTGTCGCAATCTGTATATTTTTCTAGAGCAAAGAAAATAAATGTTATACGGCCATAAAATTTGACCTTTGAACAATAAATAATGCTTAAATTACCAAAGTTATATATGTATGATATATAAGCGGAATTCGTTACACAAGTAAATAAATTGATTTAATTTGATTATATTGACAGGTCACTCTTACACAATACAAATTTACTGTATGAAAATGGTTTAAAAACGTTATCGATACTGTTAAACACTTTTTTAAAAATCCTATTGCAAGATGGAAAACAAAATTTTCATTATTTTTTTTTCTTTGACCCACATTACTATTCTCTTTAGTAGTTTTCAAATCTACTGTGATTTGCTAATCAAAGCGATCAAACTCAAACTGTCCATAGTTGTATCAATGACAATCAAACATAATTTATATTGTTAATACAGTGTATAAAATTAATTCAATTATAAGCACGAATTTTGAATTTCTAATTGAAAGAATAAAATCTTGCAATATATTCTGAAGTAAAGGCAATTTTTATATTACCCAGCTAATCTTTTTTTCGAAATTCACTTAAATTTTGGACGGATGAAGAACTTTTCATGTTAGGGAAATGCAAAATTTCAACTATTATACAAGCAAAGCTAATACCTTTTAATCCTTTACTTATTTAAACATTATTGTAACATTATTGTTATAAGCTCAACTCCCGAAAACTTGATTGAGAATTAATTAATTTCGCTTATCTTTCATTTATCTGAAATCTGTAAATTACTGTTTGAAAAACACTTACCATTTTATCAAATCTTATAATTTTTAGCAGTATTTTTCTTTTAAAGAATCGTATTAAAATATTAATATTTAATGTTTAAGGAAAATTCTGAATACGATTACGTCTATTATGAAGATAATGTTTCGCAAAACTTTCCGTACAAATCTTTGCAAAGATTTAATAAAGTTTAAATTACTTAAAAAAAGGTTTATAACAAATTAATTTATGTTTGAAGTTTTAAATGTGATTTTGTAAAACATGTATTTTTGTTTTAATTCCTCCAAGAAATGGTTTATTAAAAATTATATCATATACTGCTATGCAGACTAATTAGTTAATGTATTTCTATATAAAGCATCAAAATTATATGAACATGATTTCAGTATATCAATTAATTAAAATAATTAATTTTAATAATAAAATATCAAAAATAGTAATATAATTTTTTAAATCTATAATCTCATTCGTCGCATCATAACGTACATTCACAACATATATGCGGCAAGCAACACGAAAATCTAGGTTAGATATATAGTTATTGTAAATTTTACATTAATTATTATCAACAAAGTTTGATAGCATAATAAATCCTGTTTTATCGCTTTGTTTTTTCCCCGGGGTTTATTACTTTGTGCCATATGTTTCCAGTTTAAGGGACGAGAGCGCGCTCTTGATGTGCTATATGGATTTGGAGCAAAAATGGACCTAACCTATGCTTTGAACCAAGCCATTTACTCTGCCAGAGTGGGTACGCGTCGTATGAAGGATCACATGTTCATTCAACAGAGTGACGATTCACCGTATTGACGTAAAAATTCAATTTTGCACTAGTGCTTTATTATGTTTTGCCTTTAGCGAGCTTCGAATTTATTTCAGCATCGAGAAGTACTTACGCACGCGAACGGTGTTTTATAAGCCCCACATAAATATTCAAAGTTAAATAAAAATTTCTGAATGACTGGCATTGAAACTTTCATTAATCCTCATAGCAGAATTTCCATCTGTTATATGTAATAAAAAAATATCTGTGTATTACTGAGTTTCTGTATTCGAGTATACTCATTACCAAAAATCTCAGTGGGATAGCGTTACGTTGCTTTAGTATTATGTATTCTTACAAAAGATTTCACAACTAGATGCAATCTGAATCAGTATTTTCGATCTATAAATAGATATTGACCATGAATAAGCGCAGAAAAATATACGTTTACAGTTCTCTAACTGTCTGCGTCTGTCCTGTACTTGACTTATTCTACTTTAACTCTGAAGATCTTGTGAGTATCAGAAAAATGTGATTTATAAGAAATGTATTAATATAGTTATTATTTGTTCATTTGAAAAATAGTAGTTTACATAATCCTAAGGAAAGCGTATTTTAAAAAAATAAACAAAATTTGGTTTCACTAAACTGACAAATTGTAATGTATGCACGTTTCCCCCTCACTTTTCAGATCCTTCGGGTCGGTTGCGAATAATAAGTCGATTCAGCTTCCTAAACTTTTTCGCTTAACGTATACAGATTCTTTCACGAAATAACTTTAGGATACGAGTACAAACGCGCTCAGCTACATTTTCTATTTTACTAAATCCCTGATCGCTACCTGCCATCGTCATTTTCCATTCTATGAATGAAATCGATGGATCATGGCTGTAAAGTTAATTATTCCCATTTTCACTGTACTCATTTTGACTTACCCTTTCTAATAAGAGTATCTTACATGTTATACATTGTTCTACTAGTTACTATACAACCAAAGCATAGTTTTGATTCGAATCAAAGCGAATTCAGCAACACGAATTTTTAGTAGCTTTTTTAGCGCGTATACGGAGGCGGCAGACAGAAAAAATAAGGGAGAGAGAATCGATCGCGTAAATTCGTAGCTCCCGCTCAAGAATCACCCGAGTCACCTTGTGCCTTTCCATCTCCACCCTGTTTCTACTTGTATGCTTTCTCCCCGTCTCGGGTACTTTTCCACCTTCCTTCATTCTTTCACTTTCTTTTAACGTCTCCTACTATATGCTATACTATTGCTACGAGCTTGTCGAGTGCATTTAATCATTCATTGAGCGGATAGATAAATAAAGTGTACACACTTTTTCCAATGACTTAAATATAGGTATGAACTTATCTATAGGCACGGAACAAAAATAGATGCACACTGTTTCTCTCTCGTTCTTCTCTACACCGAGAAAACTGATCCTCTCGCAGCAAGAGAACTTATTTTTCTTTCCTACTTAGGGATTGGCACTAATTGGTCGACAAAACTCAATTTTTAGCACACAACGGCAGCAACAACATTAACAATAACAACAACAACAACAACAACAACAACAACAACAACAACATTAATAACAGCAACAGCAAGAACAACAACAGAAACTTTGTACACGATTCTCTTGGCAGCTCTCTGATTTCGAGAGGAACTTTTTTCACAGCGCAGACTGCCCAATACACAACTCTCTTACACTCTCGTTCATTAATTTTTGTTTTGTGCGTTTTTGCTCGTACCTCGATAGGGAATATCCAACGGGTCGACTCTCTGACTTCTGCAGTACAGTGAAACCGCTAAACACTCGGTATTATCGAATCTTGTACTGTATATGTGTGTATATATATGCTACTTTTGGCTCCTCCAGCGGCACACTGTATCAATTTTGCACGAACTTTCTCACTTTGCAGAGTAGTCTCTCTCGCGCTCGGCCGTTCACTCTTCTTCTCTCTCCAGCAACTCGTCGGTACAAAAAGAAAAACAAAAAAGAATCGAGCCCCAGCGAAGGGGAGAGAAGGGACAGCAGCGGTGCGTGGCTCTTATACACACGTACTTGCCGTGTTCCGTGTACGTTTAGGCGGGCGCCTATATATATATATATATATATATAT
>UELV01081231.1:0-18710 GCA_900490015.1 Megastigmus stigmatizans
TTAATATTCTTATTATTATTATTATGTTTTTGCTTCTTTTTCATAAGTTTATCCTATCTCTTTTAATATTATTGATACTTTAATAGTGTAATTAAGAAAAGTTAAATAAAAATTTATATAATTAAAAAATGATTTCTAATTAATGTAAACATAAAAAGGGCGACATAGCAATGAACAAAGATGCATAAATATTTTAGAAACCGAAGAATCTGTGCTAAAAATATGTTTTATGCATAATATTTAAATTTATTCTGTCATTTCAAAGGATATAAGGTAAAAGACCCAGTGAATGGACAGCACTAGTGTTTGGACGATTTCCTTGGTTGTGGTTAGTTGAGCACGTCTAGACACTAGTGCTGTCCATTCATTAGTCGTATCTCGTCACTGGGTCATTTACCTTAATGTTTAAAATATAATATAAAGTATTTTTTCTGAATTCATGTTTTATACAGAAATATCTGATTATCATTAACTAATTTGTTACTAATGCCATCCATTTTTTCTACAATAACCATTAATTGAAGCCGCATAAATATTTCCACGTATACAACCTTACTTTTTCAAAAATAAAATTGTTTCTTACTGTAATAAATATTTATTAATATTTTGTTTTAGAATTGGGCGAGATATATGATCAAGGAGCAATTTATTTTAAAGAAGAACTAATAATAATGTCTGATGATGATGGATACAATTACGAAACGTTTGATACGTTAGGTATAACTAGTAGCTTATTTATTTGAATTAATAAATTTTTAATATGCAATGTTAAAAAAATTAATTAAATTTTTCAGATTTACAAAACAAGTGCAGCACGAGTAATGAAGCAAAGAACGAGTTGGAGAACGTCAGAACTGCTTGTTTTCAACCTGCTAAATCAAATTTAGGTAAATTTTTACTAGTAAAACTTTGTTGTAAAGAATAATAATTACACTTTAAAAGTGAAGAGTATATATGCTTGTTTTGATTTGTAAATAAATATACCTAGACAAAAATATTTACTTTTAAATACTTATCTGTAATGCATGTAAACTATTAAAAGCTTAAAAACTTTTTGATTGTATTCAATAAAGTTATGTTAAATGTTATTGGATGATATTGAATATATTGGGAAAATTCATAATAATTGTAATGATTGATGTTTTTCAGATTGGAAAAATATATTGGTATGCTGTCCAAAATGCAAAAGTTTGACCAACAGATTTGACAGATTCAAAAATAAAAAGAAATGTCATAAATGTAGAACAACTTTAAAGTATCGATGCGCCAAGTGTAACAAACTATATCAAAAGTATAGTTCTTTAGAACCTCATTTACAAAATTGTAACGAGGAATTGATACTGTACTGTGCACATTGCGATTTTAAAGCTACGCATAAATCAATCATTTTTGAGCATATTAATTATATGCACATGCCTGATTCAAAGTATCATAATCAATGTTCGAAATGTTTATCTAATTTCAAAAACCAGACGCTCTTGAAAATCCATGAGAAATACTGCGGTAAACTGAATTTTTTAAAGTGTAAATACTGTTCTTTTAAGACAACAAATAAATCTCACTATACCAGGCATCTTAGAAGTAAGCATATAAAAGCTATGGAAAGAGATTCCTAAAAAGCATTGGCAATCTAAATATAAGTCTATAAATTATTTTATAATTCATTTATATGTATACATATGTATTAAGCTGGAAATAAGAGTAAAAATTGAGCTTGATTAATAAAATAAAAATATTATAGTGATTTAAACTTAAGCTA
The DNA here is from genome assembly GCA_900490015.1 of Megastigmus stigmatizans. NCBI lineage: Eukaryota > Metazoa > Arthropoda > Insecta > Hymenoptera > Megastigmidae > Megastigmus > Megastigmus stigmatizans. Next base: position 1,760 of record UELV01081231.1, read on the forward strand.
TGTAATTTTGTACTACTTGTATAAGTACGTAGTATAACTTTCACATATTTTATTATTCAAAAATTTTCTACGATATTTGTTCGAAGTCGGCGAACACATCACACACGAAGTCATCCACAGCATGTAAATATTTTTGAAAACGTTATTTATTTTAAATTTTACGTACACCAAATACCACATTACATTAATGCGTACAATAATATACAATACCCAATTTTTTGATCCAGTCATGTCTACTTTCTTGTGTAAATATTTATGTCTTCGTTTAAGTACTAGTTATAACATATAAAATTTTAAATGTCGTTCTGTCTCGTCAGCATTACTATGTTATAATACAAAAATTTAAATTGGTTCTGTTTCTTCAGTATTGCTAAATTATAACACAAAAATTTAAATGTGGTTCTATCTCGTTTCTGTTGATTTAAAAATAAATAACTAATATTTTTTGTTGTTTATTACAGATGAGCAAGATGAGGGATGTTCATTCGCACCCGTTACCGAAGCGGAGATAAATAAACTGACCAACCTTATTCCAAGGAAGAAGTCAAACATTATCAGCCCTGGAAAAGTATATGTACGTTAAAAATAACACTTTTATTTCATATATTTATTGGTTGACTTTAGTTTTCTTTGAAAAATATCGAATAATTGGTAATTTTCAGTTCTCCGAAGCAATGAACCCCGAAATCATCATGGAAAATAGTTCTACAACATCATCTAGTCATGGAGATAGTAAAGCGCATGAAATGATGAGAAACTTATCAATTACGGAGGGAAATGCGGAGAGCTACAATTATCCCTCTTGTCATCAGGTACAAAACTCATTAAAATAGTAAAAACAACCCCGAAGCATTCAAAAGAGATTTTTGATTAACTAATTGCTTACGTTAAATACGAGCTTAAATCATTGTTCTTATGAATTGTTAAAAATCTCGTAAGCCCTGAAATGAGAACTTTTTCTACTGGTCTAAGCTTTCTAAGAAATTCATCTGACTGATATGTGACTAAAGTAAATTAAAAATAATGGCAATAATCAGATCAGTTTAAAATTTTATTTTATTTATTTTATTTTATTTAATAGAATAGAAATTTAATTTAAATTGTATATTATAAAAATTAAAAGTTTCATGAACTACAATAAATTCTATACTTTTGGTTTTATAAAAAGAGATGGACAAAAAAGAATGATTGAGCTAATATCATTCTAAAAAGTTATTCGAGATTACTATTTGATAACACTGAAAAAATTCTTATTAATTTTATGTATTTTTGCTATATGAATTTCGTAGCTTGAAATTTTGAAGGGTTCGACACAACTGAACGTCAGAACTTGGGTCGAGATGTACGACAGAAAGCAATTGCGGATGTCAGCATTGACAAAGGTTCTGGATTCCGGTGTAGTTGAACCAGGTGATCGTCGAGAATTAGTCAGAATAGCGGTCGCTGGAATGGTCGATTTCAATGAAGGCAATTTGTAAGTTTTCACACTTCATAACTTTATAATTTAAAAACTGTTATTAGAATGTACTGATTACATAAAATTTTTCAATGAACCAACAATTATAATGAGCAGTTTAGTAAAACAATGACATCAGTTTTGGACATTGAACAGAATCATTCACAGTTACTAGACTACTATCTTTTAATTATTAGCTTGAAAACATTATTTCTAAGCGTTGAGGCTGTTTCGTTGTTGATCTTTTACTTTATGTTACAGATATCCATCGTGCCAATTAAAGACACAGTTAGCAAAAGATATCATTACTGCTTTTCCAAAGTTGTGTTCTACGAATGGCGGTTATGTAAGTATCATAGTTATAAGCTACACTTTTAAAAAAATATTAAAAAAACTAGTATTTAACGATTTGATTTTATAATTTAGGAACACTTCTACGATCCTAAAACTAATAGAGGATTTATAGAGTTTAGACTAAAGACTCTACGACTGAAATTAAATCCTTCAGAGAAAAAACGAGCAACGAGTTCGCAAATGAGAGAGAGGAAGACTAGCAAAATACCTGTTAAAGTTGTTATTAATGAAGAGTTACTCGATGATGAAGTATTTAATTCCAAAGTAAATATAATAATATCATTTTCAATGAAGATATGAGAACAGCATCTAACACTAAAATCATACTAAAATTATGAATTTTTTCAGAGATCCGAACTACTCATGAAAAAGCCAACGGAAGGAAATAAAATGGATATTTTTAGGCTGACTGAGGAAACAAGAGCCAATCGACATAAGCAAATTAGAACTGCAGCTGAGCCAATTACATTAGGTACAATACTGAGCATGTATCCCAGATTCAAAGATTACTCTGGTGAACTAGTAAGTATCTTATAAAGACTTCAATATTTTTATATTTATTTCATAACCTCTCCCATATAGATTAATTTAACGATTGCAAATAACTTGAATTGTTCAATTGCGAATATTTTTGCACGACCATATTGTTTTTTCTGCAATACTATTCCTTTTTTTTACCGAAAATATGTAAATTATAAATTGTGGCCGACGTTGGCCGACGTGGTCGATAGAGTCATGGACTCGCAATTATTAATGACGTCGGCCTCGTTTATAAACACTTTATAAATTCATTTATAATGAGTGGAAACATAAATAGGGCGATAACAAAGAGTACTAAATTATAAGCTGCTTATTTTTGTTCGGAGCTTTTTCTGATTAATAAATTAAAACTCTTCTCTTATTATATTTGTGATATTTTAATTTTTTCTTTTATTCTCGCAGATAAGAAGGGAATTTCTAGCGCAATATCCAAATAATGATTCGTTCTTAAACAAATTCTCAAGCTACTATGCACCGAGGATTTTACGCTACTGTAGTAGTACGAAACCGCATCTTTTGCAAGCCATTCAAGACATTGTCGATAGTCCGTATTTTTTCTTATTAGAGTCAGTGCATCATTTATATTTATACATATATACACATATATATTTAAAAACGCTATTTTTTTATAGATAATTTAAAAGCCCTCATTCTCCTACCGGAGTTACTACCCAGTCCAAATTATACGAAAAGGAAAGATATAAAAACCGTAAGTATATTTGTTTCAAATCATGCACAATGATCTTTAAATAGGCAATGACTATTTCTTACCATTGCAGGAACCAAAATCATTTTTTAAAGTCAAACCAGTAAAGACCATACCAAACGAAAATCTGCTTCAATTCGTGAACGTGGGTATACCGTTACTCAATTTAATTTGAAAATAAGACTCTTGATCTAACATACTTCTGTATCTTTATAGACTTCTGATGAGTCACTAATTAATGAACTTTACGCGAATCGAAAGTCTCCATTCTTAGTCTGCTGTATGATCAATCATGAGAGACGAGGGACCTACTACATCAAAACAGAGGGTCACTTAATTCGCGTTAGTGACAATCCCATTGCCGCTTTCGACGTTCTTTTAAAGCTGCACTTCTGTTTCGACATCCCCTTCACTTCGGATTTAGTCTACTTCTACGACTTCATAACTGGATGCATACTGGAATTGAATGAACCAAAGGGATGCTGCATCGCACTGAATTCATCACTAAGCAACGTCCCTTTGTCCGATTTAGATCCAATGACTATGTTTATGTTCACACATTAGTTTATGAATGTTATTAGCTTCAAAACGAATATTTAATATAAACATCCATCAATGATTTTTTAAGATAAAATTAAGAATGTCGATAAGAAAACAGTAGTATGTAACGAGAAAAAACTAAATAATACAAATATTATAGGCAGCCTATTTATTCTCAAGTCGTATAAATTTAGCTGTACTCTAACTACTTGCTTTAAGGGAGGATTACGGTATAGGATGTGCAGTTAAGGAAAAAGTATATTTATATTATTGCTATTTTAATCAACAGTACTCGTTTACGAGACTATGTTTCTGTAATTGAGAATAATAATTTAGAAGCTTTATCGCGCGCGGAGAGAGAAGTTTAAACAGGCTTTTTTCATAACCATTATTTTTAATTGGCTGTAACATATCTTAAGAAATATTTTACCCATTCACTGAAAATTCAGATTACATGTAAGTCTGGTTTCGATCTAACAAACATTGTCTCGAAAAATAATTCCCAAAAATATTTTAATTTTCGGACTTTTACACCAGGATCTTTCAGTAATAGTACGTCGCTTATAATACGCCAACCCGTTGAACGACAATGACGGATAAACTCGTCATATTCCCACGTATTTCTTCATCATTATTGCTCAAGGGGTTAATGAGGAATTCAATATTCTAATATTAATTATCTTCTGTTTTAACTTTTAAGGATTTTTTATTACGTTATGCGTATTTATTAATCAAATGTTTAATGTAATTAAATATTATTATTTCTTAATTAAGTGTACGATATCGATTACGTGAAAGTTATAGAAAAATCGATTATATGGGCGCAGATTATAATTTATTACTGAAAAAATGCTCCAAGAATATTGTATATCTGATTAGGAGACTCTATGTTATTTCTGCGCTGAATGGGATTTAAATAGTTATAATTTGCACAATGCATGCTTATTGTTAATTTTCGTACCATTAAAAATATTAAAATATTGTAATTTAAATATATTTTGTTGAAAGATGTAGGACGGCATGATAATTTTTTTGATTATTTTTTCATCAATAGCTCAATAGAGCGTAACAATTAAAATTTTTTCGATTGTTTGAAGGATCTGTTATCTATCATATGCGCTACATAAAAATGTTTATTATTGCAATTATTTTTTTATATATATATATGTATTATTCTCTTTTATTTTATAAATAATAAAAAAAAATGTTTGAATTTCTGAATAAAATAGAGTAATATACCTATTTTTGTAATAAAAATTTTTCAAACGTTTTGTTGAAGTTCAAGTTGAACAGGTAGTTTAAGTTCTACATAAATATACTTTTTATTCTTTTCATTGATGACCTTAATCGTGAGAATAGTTTCCATTTCTTACTGATAGAAATAGAAAAAAGTAATAATTTTAGTTCAAAAATTAAAATTAGTTTTCATATTGACATAAAAATAAATTAAAATTTTTAAAAAAATTTCTATCAATATAAGATCATTAAGGTTTTTGTAAATCTTTCATACAACTATGATTAATCCATATAATCATACTTATATTAATTTGTGATAATAGTAAAAGACAGATTGAAGATAGCGAAGATAATTTTGTACTTATTATATATATTTTAATTGCAGATAATGGAAATATATGGAGTGAATACAGAGATAAATAATATCTGAAGGGAAAAAAGGTAACGTTTAACAATTCTTATATTATTAATAAGAAAATTTTACAAACATTACGATTTCTATAATAAACTATTTTTTTACAGAATGCAAATAAACTCGGTAAAAACGATGACTTGCTAAATGTACAAAAATAAAAGTTTGAGTGTTAAACGATAATAGTAGTACAGTTGAATATAAATAAATACAATGGAACGAGCATTTGAAACATAAATAGACTAAATAAAATAGAAAAGTAATACTTGATCATTCCAGTTGTGATGATTGTAATGAAATTATTAATTAGAATGATAATCAAACTGAAATCAGCATACACTAATCTGGTTTCTTAAAACTAAATGGACAACTCAAATATGGTATACAAAACATATTCTTAACTATAAAAAAAAATATTGTAAAGTAATTATGCTCTGTATACATACAAAAATAAAGATAAGTAAATCTAGGTATAATGTTAAAAAAATATGCTAATAAATGCATCAATAAATGAAACAGCTTATCCAAATAAATAATCGCAAAACATCTTGAAATAATATATTTTCTTATACGACTCACTCGACATATTATCTCCTGTTACACATTATCGTAAATAATCAGAAATTTCGCACTGTATTATTATTATAAAATATAGTATTCATACATTGTTAGCTCTAAGTAACACGAAATTGTTATCTGGTAATTTTTCTTCTGAAAAAGTGTATAATTAATATTTGAATTGTTTTAGGAGATGTCTATTCGAATGAGATTTTTTTTAAAGAAGAAAACTCAATGACGACATTAATTACAGCGGGATTTCAGGAAGTGAATCCACTGTCCGATGACACTGAACGCTTAGGTTTGTACAGTCAAATACATTTTTGATATAATAATTATAGTCTTTTAAATTAATGTAAAAATGAATTATAAAATAGATAATCAGCCTGGAACTTCAACAGGTGTTGAAACGCAAATGTTACCGATTGCACCAAAAAGAATAGCACCAAAATTTCGTGAGTTCCTTGCCATACATTGTATATTTTCTCTGCTCCCATATAATTTCAAATGTTTATTATCTTACACTACTTATAATTGAAAAGTATAAATTCCGTTACGGGGTATCGGTAATTGATCATTTTCTCACATTTTTTCGTTATATTTGCAACGTTGTTATACTTGGATTTTTCTTTACCCTATTATTGTTCATTTGGTATTTACATTCTCCTATACATATAATACGAAAGAATTAAAAGTTAAATCTTCGCTCGCTTATAGGGGCTGTAAATTTGGATATGTTTGTAATAAAACATGAATAAAAATGTATTTTATCGCGTAATCAGCTGAGTATCAACTGGCTCAAGAGTGGCCCGGTGTGCATATATATGTTAGCAGCTGTTTTTCACGAGGATTAATCCAAATCATGAATTTCAGACCTGCATAACATGATGGTGCTCTACTGCGTAAGTTGCCAGAAGACCTACCAGAAAGTCTACGGGCTAAAAGTGACGAGTTGCAGCGACTGCAACGATTCCCTCTATTTCCAGTGCATCAAGTGCGGCAAGCGGTACAAGCACTACACCGACTTGGCGACGCACGTCAAGTACAGCTGCGACAAGCCGAAGAACCTCAAGTGCGCCCTCTGCGAGTACAGGACGACGCGCAACAAGCTCCTGAAGAACCACTGCAAAAACATACACGCTTCCGAGCAGCTGCCGAAGCTCATGAACAGATGCTCCGTGTGCGACAGGTCCTACAAGCACCGGGACTCGCTCAGGCGCCACGAGAAGACGTGTCTCGTCAGCAAGCAGGAGACGCAGCCGCCGGCCAAGAGGAGCAATAAGCGCCGAATCCGAGTCGTGCCGGACGCCTACATTTGCACCAGGTGCGGATCCAGCTACAAGCGGCGGAGGGACCTCCGGGTGCATCTCGAGCGAGTCTGCGACCAGGAGCCGCAATTGGCTTGCGATTCTTGTGACTTCAAGGCCTACAGGAAGTATCCCGAGCTGCTCAACCACATACAGAGGGCTCACCCGGACCTTTATCCCGAGGACGCCTTCAGGTGCCAGAAGTGTCGAAAGGACTGCAAGTGCCAGTACGACCTGAGCTCACATCTCAAAAAGTGTCGTCTGCGGCTCTAAACAGATATATACATATACATAATATATTTCTACATCCTTCTCTCAATAATTCTCTTATTATATACATCATATAATATTTTGAAAAACATCTACTGTCCCTATAAAAATTTCCTATACTCTGCATACACCCAGTTATATTGTATACTACAATGTACGTTTGCCAATTTATTTGATATCATTCTATAGTTAAACATGTTACTATATTGTAGTTAATTTTAAACAAGAAGGATCATGGATCTGGCTTCAACTTCAGTAAATGATGTATTGAACAAAAAGTAACAATAGCTTCTTTTGTACCAGCGCCAATGCATCCTCAGTTGTCTTAAAAATTAGGCTGTATTAGGAATGAGTGAATTTGGAGTTTAAGTCAGATGCACGATCTGAAGAGCATTCTCCTTGTAGGTATGAATAATTAGTGCTATCTCTCAGTTAGTATTTTTTTCTAATTCGGTTATTAAAATGCTAATTCTTATATCTTTATTAATTGTAAGAAAAATGATCTGTAGAAAGAAATTATTGTCCATCATCGATATTCCAAGTCGATTCGAAATTTTTTGTTTTCGAGGAACTTATAGTTTCGCCTACCCTAGTAGATTATTTGATGAGTTTCTATAAGCCAATTTTTAGTTAGATTCTCTGAACATATTGAATTTTGTCTATTATCTCTGATTCAGGGACATGCATCAAAATTATAATGCACTATATATAATGTAATTAAAAGCTAGTTCAAAATTGAACAATATAATCTTCGAAGTAGAACTCGTCAATTTTCTATTAGGGTACCTGTGCAATCATTCATGACACGTTGTGATCATGATATGTAATGCAATCATATGTTTATATGTTTATACGAATAAAAGAATATGTACTAATAAAATGTATGTAATAAGTCTACACTTGACAAATAAATCAAACTGTGCTTGGATTTTATCAATACAAAAATAAAACTTGAATACCTTGTGAATATATTTTTTATTTCTGATTTACATCGATACTATCTCTATTCGCTAATTTTCTTTTCAATTTTTAGTTACTAACCTATCACCTAACTTGCTTTTTATCTATAATAAAATGACAATGGCTCAAAATACAATTTTAAATATGACTTTACTATTATATATACTTCATAAATTTATGTTTACAGGCAGTCCGAGCGGATTGAAACCATTTTTAAAGATTCGAGAAATCCGATCACTCCGATCTTTCAGTGACACCTCTTACCATTCAATAGGTAATACGAATGTTTTATTATTATTATTATTATTATTATTATTATTATTGTTGTTGTTATTTTTTTATCTTTATTACTATAATAACCATAATAAAAGCAATAGCTGGTATAACTATTAATATACAACGTGTCGTGTTGCAGATTACGAAGGTCCCGTAAAAAATAAGTCGAAATACGTGAAATATTACGAATCCGATGAAGAAGGAACGGACGAAGATTCCTGTAATCCAGGCTTAATGCCCTTTGGATTGAATTTCTCAAGTTCGTAAATTTTAATTGTTTTTGCAATATATTTGATAGATAAAAGATGTTGATCATTATAGAATAATCTCGACGAACCGAGCGCACTAATAGCTAGAATAACTGTTTTCAGATGACACCGATGAGTACAAAGATGAAGTTGTCAGAAGTTACAAAATGGGTGGCACATCGTCCACAACGATCGACAAGAAATTAGGTAAATACATTTGTTTAATAGACTGCTATTAATCTCACATTTTTCCATTACGCTACTAACATTGTTTCTTCAACTGTTTAAAACGAGCTGATGTTGGGACTTTGCGCGTACGTATAATATTAAAACTCCTATCATCGTAACTACGATCATAACAAAACTGCGACTCGACGTAAAACTTTACAAAACAAGGTCTAGCGCATCCATCCATCGCCATCATCCTCCCCCCCCTCTCTCTCTCTGTCTCTGTCTCTGTCGCTACGATAGCATTAAGAAACGAGCGCAATAGCACACGAATGTGACGAATGGGTGCACGTTGCAGAGGATCGGGAGCACGTGGTCCTATACTGCAAGAGCTGCAACAAGAGCTACCCCCTGAGCAGCAAAGTCGGTCCGTACAGGGCCAAGTACTGCGGCACCTGCAAGGGCGCCCTCCTCTACAAGTGCACCAGGTGCAACGACAAGGTCTACACGGCGATGCAGTCGGCCCAGCGACACGTCCAGGGCGAGTGCGTGGATCCGCGGATGCTGCGCTGCCTGTTCTGCGACTATCAGACGCCCCGGAAGTACAGGCTGGTGAGCCACATCGAGGGTCGCCACGGCAAGAGCAAGAATCCCTTCCAGAAGCAGCGCCAGGGAAGGCCGAGGGAGGTGGAGACCGTCGTCAGGAGCATGAAGATGACCAAGCGGAAGCGTTGCAAAAAGTGTCCCAGATGCGACAGCAAGTTCAAGACCCAAGTGAGGTTCGAGAGGCACCTGCAAAGATGCGCCATCAAGATCGAGTGAGCTGCGTTTCACGGCTTACGGCTCGCGCATCTCTCTTACGCTCACCTCGAGCTATATTAACTACTGCAATTATTATCTACTACTGTTAATTGCTAATACTAGTAATTCATCATTAAATTACCTTTTCACCGCCTTCTCTTTCAAATATTCTTCTTCTTTTGCAGAATGCAGAGTTATGCACTTAAATACATGCGGAACCATCTCGATTGGTTCGTTCAAACTCATTGATCAAGTATTTAAAGGCTAATTCAAAAGGAAAAAGACATTAAATAGAAATGCGAATACTTATATATTAATCCTTTTGCAGAATACTTAACTCTTTCAGTCTCTTCGGTATAGGTGCATTGGATTATTGCATTCATTGTTCACAACTAAATTGAATGTATAAGAAACAGCCAAATGCAGGCAAAACTTAACAATGAAAAGAACGTTATCGTTATATTATTATTAGTTATTCTAAGGGAAATATATTTGTTAAGAATATAGATTCTTGTAATCATTTTAATATCATGCAATATTATTCTTTGAGGGTTTAAATTTAATATTATAAGTAAATTAATATAAGTAAATGTACGAGATAAAGGTTTTATGCAACTGTAAATAAACAAACTATTTACGTATCGTTTATCCTGTGTAAATGTAAAATACATACACACAAACACAAACACGTGCACATACATACACATCCATACAGACATTTTCCAAAAACATTATCCTGTAATAGGAGGAAGCAAAAATTGATGATAATTAATGTATGTGCACAGTATCGATATCAAGAAGTACAATAAGAAAAACAAGACCATAATATTAGACAGATTGGTCTTTGACAGATTGGTGAAATGATGCAGATATAACATATATATTACATAATTATATGTATTCTTATTATGTATTTTCTTCGATCTTTATATTTATGATGTTACATTTAGTAATAAAAGTATTGTTAAATAAAAGTAACCGTTGATGAATTCGTGTCCTGTATTAATGGATTGTCAATAATAAACACAGAATCGCATTTAATAGTTGATATCGAAAATATTTTTTCTTTTTGTGAATTTCTAGATTTTAGGAAAAACAGAATGATTAGTTTGCATTGATGCTTTTTATTATTTAATGCATGTTTGGTTTCGATTTATTTGTTGAGACTTTGAGAAATTAAAAATTTAAGATTGTTTAGCGATATTGTATGATTTTTTGCTTAGTCGTCGTCATGCTTAGCTAAAATTCTGTATTCAGTATTAAATATGACGTCTGAAATTCTATATACGTATTTATTAATAACGTATAAAAAGTACTGATTGTTAAATTTTCTATAATAGGCATTCAACTACGGACAAGGCAAGCACTGAGTGCGCATTTAAATCGTAGCTCTGCGCCGCACGAATCAACAGGTTAATAAAGCAAATTGTTATTTATCTTCTTTCCATTCTGGAATTAGAGAATTAGAGATGTAGTTTTGGTGCACATTTTAATAAAACGTAATAAGGATATTATATTATCTGTACGAGTTAGACGATTTGACATGTTACAGAAGGACATTATCTCCTGGCCACAGAAGTGTGTAGCATCAAAGAGGAAATCGTCCACATTTCAGACGAATCCCAGGAATACCCGCAGGCTACCGATGCTGCTTTCGGTACGTATTTCCTCAACTGCACGGCTGCAGAAATTGACTCGCGCGAATTGACTAATATAATAGCTATGTATACCACATTTCAGAATTAGAGGCGAATGGATCAGAGCAAAACCTTCACGACTTGTTGTGGAATCGCGAGCCGCTAACAAAATCCGCAGTAAAACAGCAATACAAAAGTGAGTCCATCTATATAAATAATCCGCAGCAGCAGCGGCAATAAATAACGTAGCTATTAGGTATTAGATATTAGGATGGGGCGATGACTAAGGACGGTTGTTGCAGGCCTGCAGCTGACAGCGAGCGACTTGATCAACGTCTACTGCGAGCGCTGCGGTCGCACCTCGAAGAAGCCCGCGGATTACAGCTGCGCCAGCGGAGGCGAGCTCCGGTGCTCCGACTGCGAGACCCTCCTCCAGTACCAGTGCATCAGGTGCAACCGGCTCTACCGGCTCTTCGCGAGCGCGCGCAGCCACGTCCGCTACAGCTGCCCCACCGGACCCACCAACTGCTTCCACTGCTCCCAGTGCAACTACAAGACCGCCAACAAGCAGAACCTCAAGCTCCACATAAAGAACACCCACGAGGTGGCCGAGCCGGGCGACGGACACGCCTGCCTGAGGTGCGGCCGACGGTACTTGCGGCGCAAGCACATGCTCAGGCACGAGAAGAGCTGCGGCAAGACGCCCCACATCCGGTGCATGCACTGCCACTACAGGACCAAGCGGAACGACCACCTCAGGCAGCACATGCACCACCGACACCCGGAGCACGACATCCGCCAGTGCAGCTCCATGATCTACAGCTGTCCGGTGTGCGGGAAGAAGTACAAGTACCTCATGTCGCTCAGGACCCACGTGGCCCTGTGCAGACACAAGTCGCAGGTCAAGGCCGAGACCGCTCCGTGAGACCGCTCCGTCAGATCGCTGCGCGACCCCTTATACTTTGTTCTTTATTCCAGGACAAGCGGCAAAAGACAAACATATAGAAAGAATTTTAGCAGTTTCAAAGAAAATATATTATGACTACACGGAAAAAAGATTGGGGGAGCAGTTGCCTCAACTGGTGTTGCTGTTAATCAACGCGTACGGCGAGCTGCTTGCCCTTCAAACGGGAGAGCAGTTCACTTTTTCTGGGAGAACCATTCGCCCATGCTATAGTATAATAAACAAGATACGTATAGTACAGTAACAAGATAGAAAACACAAATGAAATAGAAACGACTGAATTATGGTTATTAGGTAAATCGGTGTCGAAAAAACCGATTTTCATATTTGCTGGTTCCTATGTCCAGAGGTTCCATGCGAAAACAGTTTCAAAGTTTTATTTGCTTATATCTCGAGAACGGCTTAGGCTAGAACAAAATGGTTTACACCAATTGAAAGAGCGTAAAATTTTACATTGGAAATGATTTTTTATTCGATTTCGATGAGTGTAAAGTTTCGAGATAATTAATAGAAATTATCTCAACTCTCCGTAGTGAGTGGGGTAACCAGTACCCCAGAAACAGAGCAGCCGCTAAACACTACTGCTAGTGGCGCTGCTACACCGCTCTTGGCGCGGCGGTTCTCCAATCTTTTTTCCATGTAGGTATTGCATATTTTATACAACTTTTAGGTACTTTTTATGTTTCACCTCTGCACTGAACAAATACACTGCAGCAGATACACCGAAAAGCCATTACGAGGGAGTGCTTCGTCCTTTAGAATTATTCTCCTCAAAGTGAAGCTTCGGTAAATGATGTAGTTCTATTTGTTAAGTTTCATGGACATATAACGGAATTATTATTCGATCTGACTATTAATTAAGTGAATTCATTGTAATTTCATAAAACTAAGCTTAATATGGACAGTATATCATTATAATTTATAGCTGATATAAGTGTACGTGTTAATTTATTGAAAATACATTCAAATATTATTCTATATTGTTGATAACAAATTGTAAATGATGAAGGCTCGAAATTGCGAGTGTCCAAAAAGAAGTCTTTTCAAAACTGATCATCTTCATTGTTTTGCATCTTAGCTTATGTTACATTTTCATTGTTATTTCATTATACTCATGCATTATAATTTTTTCAAAGGTAGAGAAATATAGAACTTAGTTTTATTCAGAACCTCAAAAGTATACTTAAAAATGCATCATTTTCGCCATTCTAATTGCGAGGTTCTTAAAATATAAACAAGAAAGAATAAAAATATTTGTATTATATTTTCACTGTATACATTCACACGACAATTAATATGTGTAATTAGTTTAAAATAATTACGATGAGTGGGAAGTATATGTGGATGTACGAAATCTAATTATCAAACCAAAAATTGCAACTCCAATTGATTATTCAATGTACTGTATTGAAATAAATGAGTGATTAATAAAATTCCACTAAATTAAATATGAGTACTTTAATAGCAAATTTTTATTATAAAAAAAATTAGATTATATTTTGTATCTTACCTATTAATAATAATATCTATTAATAATCTTACCTATTAATAATAATTATAAAGATAAACTAATTTTATTTGTTTTTATTTTTAGATGATCCATTGGCTCCTAAGTTTTTTCTTAAGAAAAAACAGAAAGTGACATTCAAGACCACTAACATGTTTATATCAAATATGAATACAAGAAAGAGCATAATATATGTTTCAATAAACTTAATGCTGTCATTACGAATCGCCTGTCATGTTTGATCTTTTACTCGGTTAAGGTTATATTATCGAAGAACAATATATTCTGGCAATACAAGCAAAATGATAATTTTGCTTCCTCAGAGAGGAAACTTTTTTTATTCATCAGAGTTTATATTATTGTAATTTATTATATATGCATTTGAAATTATATTTTCTGTAAAAAAGACTGAAAAATAAAATCTAAAGTTTTTGTAATAATTATGATGATATATTTGTAATTTCAGAATTGCTTGTACATATAGGGATTATTTAATAACTTAATAAATAATACTTTATGTTTCATTTATTTATTTTATTATAATATATTTTAATTTGAGTTTCAATAGTTTATTCTTTTTATTGCAGCATTGTATCCTATGGGATAGGGCCCAACTACATTGTATTATATTTTATACCTACGTAAAGAACATAAAATGTTCATTGAAGAATAAATAAATAAATAAAAAATATGCAATTTATTATGTATATTGGCCATATCGCCTGTGAATTCTAATGAATAAATAAATAAATATATCATCACCTCAATGCAGAATTCCTCTCTGCGAATCTCGAGAGTTCAAATTTTTTCCCAACTTTAATGTAGGCAAAATCTATTACGCTGCAATTTATTTAATTAGACATTGCTTAATAAGTAATTTCTATTCTTTAACAAAAGCAAAAAAAAAACACAATTTTGTATAGTAAATTTAATGCTATATCAATTTAAATTTGAAAAAAATTGAACTTCGATACGACGATATGTACTATAGATTAAAAGTATTTAGCCGATGTATTTAGAAAACCTATATCAAGCATAGCCATTAGAATACCCACAACATTACAACACATATATAAATATTTTTTAAGCTTGAGATTCGTAATCTGCAAGTTTTAAGCGAAAATACGTTTTTTATAAAAATATAAATAACTGCTTATCTACTTATTATTTTCCTCGAATTTATAGTTTCTTTTTAATTGACAAAATAGAAATACATAATTTTATATTTATTTTTTTAGAATTGAAGCTGTTAAGAATAAAATCTATTAAGGAACTTAACGAGAATGAAAGTTTACCTGGTCCATCAGAAGGTAATTGATAATAACAATTAATATTTATTTTTAAAACAGAAAATGTATACAATACGTATGGGTGATTCCACGTGAACGGAAAAATAAAAAATTTTAAACTCGCTGAAACTTTGGAAAAATATTGCATTCTATGTCCAAAATATGTTTCTAAATTTTGAGAGACCTATATGCAAGGGTCTAATTACTATCAAGTCTCAAAGATACACCAAAAATGGAATATTTTTGAATTTGCAAATCTTTGTGATTTTCTAACTCAAAATTTTCTGCTAAAATCATAAAAATGGTAAATACAAAAGTTGATGCATTTTACCTCAAGAATATGCCTTAATTTTGTCAGAATGTTTGGTGAAGGTCTATGATTGGTCGATATAGCCCCTACATACACTTGAAAATCTAACTCTGACTGACATGACCGATTTCATTATATGAGGTCTCAAATTTTCCTTGACTTGAGCACTTCAAATTAAGCCCTTTCAGAAGATGGGCAGCTTAAAGAGATAACAGCTAAGTACAGCACTTCAAAACAAGTCATTTTTATCAATTTATATGTCAAAGGGGAATTTACATGTAAATTTACATATTAGGGTCTATATCGACCAATCACAGATCTTCACCAAACATTCTGATAAAATTCAGACATATTCTCGAGGTAAAATGCAACAACTTTTGTATTTACCATTTTCATGATTTTATAAGAAAGTTTTGAAATAAAAAATTACAAAGATTTGAAAATTCAAAAAAACTTCCATTTTTGGTGTATCCTTGAAACTTGATAGTAATTAGACGTTTGCATATAGAATAATTTTTTTCTAGTAATCAAAACTTGATATTTATAAAACTGAATATTTAATTTACAAAAGAATCTTATTGATAAAATTATGTTTTTCAGAACAAAATCCTAAAGATTCTACAGAAGAAAAGATTTCATCAGAAATTTGGTTTGAAACCATCAGTTAGTACATATTTTTAACAGAATATTAAAGTATGGAAGAAATGTTTATAACGAGTCAATAACGTTACATATGTTTTATTGTAGCTTTAAAAGAGGAAATCGAATGTGTAGAACAAGCTTCTGTTACTGCAAAAGCAAAGATTGATGAAGAACAGACGAATTCTTCCGACCCGGGGGACAAGTCGAAAGGTAATTTATTTCTATTCTTTTTAAACTCCGGAGGAAAATATCTGAGGTCTGAGATGCCAATTTCGATCTGGTCGATGATACTTTAAGAAGTAGTTTCCAATATTAGAAAAATAAAAGCTGAACAATACGTGTACCTTTACGGTGCCAGTATTTGAATATTTTTTCTCACTTTCTCGTTATATTTACAATATAATATAAACAGTTGGATTTTTTATTAGGAATGTATTTTGATTTTTTATATAATTTACTTGATTCATATGAGGCGTTTCACGTCAACTCTCCAAGCACGGCGCGCGAGCGCCAAAACACGCTGTGTTCAACTCGTGTTTAAACTACCTAAATGAACTCAACAAAAATATGTAAAACATAGATTTTGTGTATTTTTTTCTCAGCTTTCCAATGGTGTAAGTATTTTTTCCGAAATTTTTTATTTTCACCTTTAAAAAATATAAAATATGTTATATCTCGAAAAGTGTATTTTTAATATTTTTTTTAATACTTTTAATCGAAAGCTGAGGAAATTTTA
This sequence comes from Megastigmus stigmatizans, assembly GCA_900490015.1. Lineage (NCBI taxonomy): Eukaryota > Metazoa > Arthropoda > Insecta > Hymenoptera > Megastigmidae > Megastigmus > Megastigmus stigmatizans. The sequence continues at coordinate 18,677 of UELV01081231.1, forward strand.
CATAGAAATCAATGTTTTGCACAGAGTGCAAATA